>CAEFZX010016371.1:0-24596 GCA_903066825.1 Alfaro cultratus | reverse complement strand
CCGGTATGTCAACCTCAGATCAGGTCACAGGCCTTTTCTAACAAGTTTTCTTCAATGATTGAACTGTAACTTTCTTCGTAGACAAAACAGGAGCTTTTCAAAAATTTTCCATTTTGAAATGATGTTAATGGGATAAGAGATTGATTTATTTTTACAATTTCTGAAACCAACTTTCCCAGACAATAAATATGGAGGATACAGTTCAAACATGTTTCCTTTCTGGATGCCACTCTAAAACTGAAACAACTTGAGGGAACTGTTTCAGGGTAAGGTTTGTGGGCTGCAGAGCCATAAGGAATCTGTGTTTTTATGCTAGTTTCATTCTTACTCACTCTGGACAAGATTAGCCACATGTTGGGATTGAGACGGAGCTTCTGCATTGTGCTTAGGGGAATCAAACTATATTTGGGGTGAGAGTGACTGGGAATGACTGATTTCATCTCGTCCCAATAAGATTATTCACCTGAATCTTACTGAAGAAGATTTTGTCCCAGATGCTGTCACTGCGAATGATGCCTCTGCTGACTTCGGCCCCTTTTCTCTTGGCAGCAAAGTTGAGCAGCCAGCGCTTCACCGGGGTGTTTGCCTGGCTAAAAATCTGAAAATGAAAAACATGTTTTCAGCTGGGCAAAGCCTGGCTGTTTGTTTTTCCACTGGTTCAAACAGCACTAATAGAGTTACTAAAGACAGACACTGTTATGGCCAACGTTGATTTATTGATTCAAGTTTCATTATTATTCTGTGTTCCTTAATCTCTTCCTTTTTATTAGGTCAGCCATATTTCTGTTTTACTTTAGTTCAGTCCTTTCTCAGTGATTCTAGTTTATTATGTTTCTTTCTATTGTCTAGTTATTTAAAGTTCCTCTAGTTTTACTATGTTCCTTATGTCTAGTCATTTGTTAGTGTTAGATTCATTTCCCAGCCCCATGTGTCACTTTCTCTCTCTCCCTTCACACCTGCAGTCAGGTGTCCAATCATCCCAGGTCCATTATTCCAGCATTCACTGTCCCACAACTCCTCTCACTTCTCACTGGTTCCTCCTGTAACTTCCTGCCATCTTCTCTTCTGAATTCCTGTTTTTCTTTGTTTTCCATTGTTTTTGTTGTAAGTTTCTACATATACATTTAGGTTTTTAACTCTTAGGAGTTCCTGGACTTTTTTTAACATGTCTGATTTGTGATGGCATTGCAGCAAACAAATTGCCTTCATTTTCATGCTAATAATTTTATAAAATTGTTTTCCTTGAAATATTTTTACTTCAGTTTAAGAAATTTACAGAATACATTGTCATTCTAAATAACAAAAACCATTTGCTGTGAATGTTTGTAGGTTTCACAATGAAAAAATTTTAACATTTTTTCCAACTCGGATTTTATGTTTTTATGTGACTCAAGGTCTAATGTGCAATCACAGTATGCCCAAAAGGAAAAAATAAGTGGAAATTCACCAAGTTCAGGTTGTTCTAAAAAACATCATACTACATAAGGTAATATTAATGGTTTCTACTGAGAAGATAATTTTTATTTTAAAGATAAAATAAAAATGTGTCAAAAACGTCCATGGATCTCAGAGGGTTAACTACTTACATTTTTTCCAACTTATTAAACTGAACAGATAAAGCATGGCGACAGAATTGGAATAAAATATAACAGATTGAAAAAAAAAGATTTGCATAGAACTGTGTGAGCTTATTTGTTTGCCTCCAGCTTTAAAAAAAGCCTTTCTGTGGTTGTTCACCTCACCTTGTCGTACATGCGGTTGAGCAGCCGAGGCACCACGGGGAAAATGGTTGGCCGCAGGGCCTTCATGTCGTCGGGCAGAAGCCGGATGTCTCCCTGGTAGAAGCCGATCCGACCTCCGTGGCAGTAGACCACGTTCTGCACAGGTGGACAAGACAACACAGTTATCCTAAAGTTCAGGTGTCTGTTATTCAAATCCTGTAGTGCAAGAAGTGCAAAACAAATATCACAGAAAAAGAAGATCAAATAAATTTAGAGTACAGTGATCCCTCGTTTCTCGCGGGGGTTACGTTCCAAGAAGAACCCGCGATAGGTGAAATCCGCGAAGTGGAAACCTTTTTTTTTTTTTTTCACGAACTGAAGACTTCAAATTGCGGAGATCAGCACCGCCCCACCGCAACCCAAGTCATTGGATTAGAACGGGAGAAAATGACAAATGATTATGATCAAAAAATACAAAGTACAGCAGGACAAATAGTGACTCTCGTGTATTTCACTGCTCTTCTGACTGAGCCGCTGAATCCTGACTCCGCTCTGTAGCGGTTTTTCGAGCGAAGAACATAGTTATCGGTTGTTGTTGTCGCTCTTTATTCTTCTGGGCAAAAAGATTCTTATAAACCGACATGCCACCATCGATTATGTTTGCAAACTTTAATTTGGCAAGCTGTTTTACGTACGTGTACATATTAAACCGCAACGTTATTGACACACAAGTAGAGTAGAAGCGGAAAGACTGTTTAGCCAATCAGAATGCAGAACACAATGCAAATCCGTGAAGCAGCGAGACCGCGAAAGGTGAACCGCGATATAGCGAGGGATCACTGTATTCACATTATTTACTGGTTAAGTTACTTCTGAAAAATCTTGGCTGCAATGGATTTCATTTAGCAGCATAGTACAATTTGCTTCTTTGTGTTCGTTATATCACATAAAATAACACTAAATTACTTTAAAGCTTTTATTTTAGGTTTGGATTTTTATTTGTACTGGATTTCATTTAGCAGTACAAACCATGTAAAACTACAAATTTTGTAAAAAGTAAAAAAAAAAAAAAGAAGTATTTTCCATTCAAATTTAAAAATAATTTGCTTCTTTTGTGTTGATTCTATCACATAATATAACACTAAAAGCTTTTATTTTGTGTCTGTAATGCGAGAACTTTAAGAAAACCCAAAAGGGACCTCACTACTTCTGATAAACCTACTTGGACGTTCACACGGATGCCAGTTTGTGCTAATATCATCACAGTCGTTGTAAATGTCATAGCTTTGATTACCACACTCACAAGTTTCATGGCATTTTGTCAAAAGAGGAAGCTAAACATGCTGTTTCAGTTGTGTTATCACTTTATGTGGATAAAGGACGCTGCTGCGTTAATGTAATTATTATTGTAAATCTAAATCAGTGAGGAACTTTTGTACACTTGGAATTTTTATGAGTATTCTTTACTGAAAACCAAGTGCCCTAGTTCTCAGAGCTCATTTTCTTTTAATGTAAAATCAAGGGGTTTTTTAAAGCTTCACATCATGTTTTTATGTTATTCCCTCCTCAAAACCAAACTCGGAGAGTCGCTGTGATTCCGTCATGCATGTTTGAGGAATCACTGAATCTCTTATTGCAACCATTCAGGGTTTTCTAAATGCTTGTTCCCACAAAGTTCCTCCAGCCTCACAGAGAACCCATCCACTGCGCCTCGCCTCACTCAGCTCCTCAAGACTAGCGACAGCAGCAATTAGCAAACACCAGGTGGTAGAGTGTCTCATCATAAGAACTAGTTCTCAGTCCAATGTGGCTTAAACTGCTTAATGGACAAAAATTGTTGTGATGCTAACTTGTAAGACGAATATGCTTCTGTTGAAACTGCTAACATGTCATGATAATCTGTGAAAAAAATCTATTTACTCTATTTCCTCCCTGAGCTAGTGTTACCGTCTGAAGAAATGCACCAAAATCAAACAATGAAAGGCAGGAGGAGGGTCTTAGAGCCGTCAATCATTCTCATGTACTCACTGCTAAAAGTGCCAAGAACCGTTTATCCACCGACATCGGTTGCTAAGCTAACTAGCCTGAGCATCAGCTGCTAGTGTAGGGGATGAGCAGCACTACATGAGATTGTGACTGACAGTGCTAAGACCCGCCTCCTGGCTCTGATTGGTTACTTCTAGTTAGTACTGGGAGCACTGGGAGGAGGCAGCGGAGGTTTTCAGATTATCTGTCTGATACCATTCTGTCACCAAACAGTGACCGTTTCAACAAATATGTAATAAATATATTTTTTTATATAAAAGTTACAAGTTACAGCTTTTATTTACAGCACATTTCAGCAACAATGCAATTCAAAGTCCTTTACAATACAAAGATATTATACCATCACTAATTATGAAAGAGCGTGAGCTTCTTAAAGATACAGAGGCCTAATTTCAAGGTGTCAAAGTACAATGTTGGATATCTATAGCATTTTACAACTGAAAGCAACACAGTTATTTGATTGTGCTACAAAATGGCACTATGCCCCGCCCCTTTAATTCAGGTGTGTTTGTCATTGTCATTGTAACCTTTAAGAACAGTCAACCTGCTGCGACAACCTGGCATCAGGCAACCAAACAAAGGGGATTTTCCCTTTGTTTTGTTGAACATGAAATAATACACTTTTCTTTGTAACAATTCAACAATACCGTTGTGTTGCATAACTTCTCAAGCCATTTTAAAATAGTATGGGAAACGAACTCTGACAGGCAGCAACTCAAATTAGAAGCGTAGGAAGTCAGTCAGTATCAGCCGAGCACATTTCCAGCTGATGCTTTTTATTTCCAACTTCATGCACACAAAGCTAACCCCTAACACAGGAATATAGGTTTATTTGAAATACTTATTCTATTTATTAACAATTTAAACTGTGGTTTCTGTCAAATGATAATAATAAAAAGGCTTTCATCCGGCTTCTCAGGACGTCTGAGGGCACAGAATTGCACAACGCTGCATGTTTGCGCGACATTGCTGAAGTCGCTTTATCGTGTGACCCGAAATACAGATCTCAGGGGAAGTTAGGTGGTTTCCTGTGTCTGGGTCTCATGCCTCTGACAGCACTCCTGTGCAGCCTGCCTGCATACTAACCTCAGCCACATGCTACACAAACTGACATACTCATACATTACATAACACACACACACACACACACACACACACACACACACACACACACACACACACACACACACACACCTTTATGTTTCTAACAAAAATGGCATCTTGGGTTGACAAAGGATAAAAACAAATTCCCTTAATCTCCAGACAAAATTAAAAATGGATAACAGGAAAGGTAATGGTTTTAAGCTGTCAATGTAAATGGTTCATGTCTGTGTGTGCAACCGGTTGCTGAAATGTGAAGGCTCAAACACGGTCCATATGCAAATTCAGAAATGTGGACTGGCAAGCAGCCTCAGATGTCTCTTAAAGCCTGTTTGTCTGTTTTTGAGGTCTGTCTGTTTGCTGTCAGCAGTCATGTCAACATCTCAGATAAAAACGTCACAACTAAACAGCAATAAGTAAAAGACATTTTTTGTCTGGAACTGGTCGGCTTACTGTATGTAATCAGCAGAGCTTTTCAAAACAACTTTGCTAAACCAGCTAGGTTTTTTCTAACAGCTAATAACTATGCATTAAGTGTGATGGCAGCTGAACAAAGCAGCAACATGTGCTCTGTACAGGATGTGGGTCATTTGTTAAGGTCTTATTATAAGAGAGCAAGAGCTCAAACTGCATTCACAGAGCCTCAGAAAATGCATGTCAGCCTTCTTTACCCAGCTAAAACCACTGCATTCAATGAAAACGGTTCAGTGAAAACCTCAAGAGGTTTGTTTGAAAAATTTTAAACAAATAACAGAGGAACACAGCAGACTGGTGAGGAGTAAAGTTGTGGAGAAGTGTTAAGGAGAGTTAATTTATATAACAAGCTTGTTCAGGCTTTTGATATCCCACAGAGATCCATTTAATTCACCAGCCAAAAATGTAAAGAGGATGGTAAATTTACCAAGTCAAATAAACTCTGGAGAAGCAGCAGAACTCCACAGATCAGGTGGAAAAATCTGTAGAAAACTACTCCTAACATCTTTCTTTTATTTAAAATTAGCAAGAACAAAACTATAAGAAGTCCCACACACCATGTGGAGAAAACACCAAATACATGGAAGAAGATACTTTGACTCATGTTTATATCAAGTGAAAACAAAGTGGAACTTTTCATCAAACTTGTAAAACCTGGTTATGTGTGGATGGAGTTAAATGCAAAGCAATACAACAACAAAAATCTGTTAGGAAGCTGCAAAAAACTTAAGACTGGGATGGCAACATTGAGATGTGTTCATGGTCACGTTATTAATGGTAAAACTGGAGGACTGGGTGAACAGGAGTAAGATTCTACACGCGTCAAAAACGAACTCGACGCTTCAAGTTATATGCGTGTGCACTTTGAATGCAGACGATGGTGCGTTCACGCCAAACGCATTTCGCGCATCTGGTTTATATTCAGAGTCTATGTGGAGGAGCGTCGAGGGCGCGTCAAAGTTGCTCTGGCCGTTGTTTTCCGTTGCTGGCCTATTTGTCGGACGTGTTGGATGCGCCACGCTCAAAACGTGTTGGAGGTGAACGCACCATAACTTGCGCAGCAGCAGTTTAATGTTTCTCATAACTGCTTAAAAATAAACAACAACGGTGAAGTGAAGAGAGAAAATAAGATCAACAGCTTGAGAGGAAACTGGATAAAACAGAAAAGGTCACGTAACCAGCAATAAATAACTAATATCGACTGATATGAAACGTGATATGATACGTTTTTCAGGCATGTTGTCCTTTGAAGTGTACTGGAGAATAAAAGGCATCCACTGTTCACTTTTTGGATGCCACAAGTATTACAAATCTCCAAACAGTGAAAGCATTGGAAAATTTTCTCCTTTTTCCAAGCCACAATAGTTCGGCAAAAACAGTGAGTAAATCTGAAACTGAAAACTAACTGGTGGACTGGTGTGTGTGTATGCTCTTCTGCAGACATCAAAATAATGTAACCTGCCCTCCAGTGGGTACAAACTGCAGGAAAGGTCACTCCTGTGGCATTTATTTTAGAAGCTGGAAAGCGAAACTTGAGGAGGAGGAAAAGAAAAGGGCGTGTAGCTTCTTAGTCCCACCCCGGCATGCAGCTACTGACACCCACCTTCCATAAAAACATTCTTCCTTCGCCCACGCTAACATCCTGAAACTCCTACACACCACCATTACATTCCTGCTCCCACACACCTCGGGTCGGCTTATTTACCTCAATTAGTCTCTCAAACATGTGAGCCAGCGGCAGGAAGGAGATGAGGCAATCGTCTTGGTTTGGAAAAATGACTGTCTGCAGGACACACAAGGAAGGAAGGAAGCACTAAGATGATTTTCCTATGATACTCCCAAGAAATCTCAAGTAAAAGAAAAAAATATTCTTTTCAAAAACAAACACATTTTGGACTCATTAGACTGGACTGACACCAAAGGAAAGAGAAAAAAGAATAACTCACATCTGTGACTTTAAGAAATCCTGCAAAATCTGCCACCACGTTTCCATGGGTCAGCATAACTCCCTTGGGGTTTCCTGAGTAAGAAAGCACACGGTGTATAAGAGAACAATAAGCTATTCAAATAAATTCACTGGAGTTTTATCCAAATTTAATGTCAGAAAACAGTTTACAGTAATCTGAACTTATAGTATTTAAAATAGCAGAACAATGTGTAGTGGCCACCAGGAGGTAAAACGTTTCTGAGCCATTCAGGAGGATGACAGTCGTTCCAAAGATGTGGGAACTAAACACTGACTTTGTTTTTCTGGGGAAAACAAACTGGGCCCACCTGAACTGCCGTTTCAGGTGGGCCCAGTTTCAGGTGTTGAATTTTTATGATATCATACTACAGAGTGTAATAAAACTGAATAAATGTGACACTTTAACTATGTTGTGAAGAATTACTGCAGCAGGAGAAAGGATTGGTGAGCTTAATACTGTGCAAATTATTGAAAGATTTCACCCACAACACATAAAATATAAAAGCTACCAGCCAAATTTTCATATAATATCAATGTAGCTTCTTTTGGAAAGAGATCGTCATTGTTTGGAATTCAACCAGCAGCCCAGAAACAACCTGGAGACATGCTTTAGTGCAACCATGTTCCCACTGATATCACCTAAAGGTTAGAGCTGCTGACCATCGCTCATTTGATTACATTCATTTCATTGTTTCCTCTTCATTTCGTGTTTCTGGGGGAATTTATTTCAGGAGCTTGAAAATAAATGAATGCCACACTTTTAAGATTTTATACATAAATGTAACCAACATGTATTATCTTCTTTTCACTTCACAGTTAAGTGACATTTGAGTCCGAAAATGCCACAAACTTTCTTCCTGACATTTTTACCGACCCTTAAAGAAAAATTTGCTCCTAATTCTGTAATCCCACAGTTCATCCCCTGACTCACATTCGAGAAAGCAGAGAGTTTTAAATAAATGGTTCCCCTTTCCTAAAGCTGTGCCCTGCAGCTGTAACCACTTGCAATATCCTGCAAAGGATTGGCGATGTCGCAACACAGCCGGAAATCATTTGCGAGAAACTCTGGATGATATCTGGAAAACAAAACTTAAGGCTGAGGCAGATGCGGTTTTAAGCCTTTACCAGTAGATGGCGACGTTTACAACAGAGGAAGCTTGCGGTGGTCAAAGTCTGTTGTAAACTGATACCAGTGGGTCCTCAAATGACCCCTTTGTTGTCTTGAGTGGGAGGTGCTGCTGTGGGCCAAGACCTCCCTAAAAGGCAGCAGCGCTTTTTTTCTCACATGATTTTCCCGCCGTCTGACATGATAAAACATGAAGGCGGTTAATGCAGAGTCGACGTTTTATTTAGAAAGGGAGGGCAAATCGTGCTGTCATTACTATCTCATTCTGCTGCGGTGAACAAGCTGGATTTACAGTAAATGCCAGTGTTAGTTACCATGTGAAGTAGGGGATTCTCTTCTCTTTAAATCTTATTATTTTGTCATTATTTCAGAGTTCTGTTGCTGGGACTGCCGTCAAGTAAATGCACAAAAAATGGCAATATTTGAGTCAGTGTTCCGGTTTCTCAAACCTCCTGAGGGCACAGGAAACCCCCACCTAAGATACCAGATACGAATAATGAAAACTTAATTTAACAGACGCCACATAAATGTTTCATAAACTGCATGTGATCACGAAAATAAGTGGTTTTCTGTTCTGTCATTTATTTATGCACACAGCCTGTTGTTCAGCAGAGTTTTTGACATGCGCTTTTCAGTAAGTGGCAAAGTGTCAACATGTAGAAAACAAAGGGCAGCTGGTGCAGATTCCTCCTCTCTGTCCCATGCAACATCAGTCATAAGCGACCCAGTTTACCAACATATTACCTGGTCTTCTTATGACAAACGTTAATATTTCTGTTCTGATTCAAGAAAATACAATGTTTTTGTGTATTTTATTGGGATTTTAGATGATACTCACACACAGTATGTAAAATTGTGAAGCAGAAGGTAAATGCTCACATCAAAATATATTGTTCAAATTCAATTCAAAATTTAAAAATACTTCATTGATTCCAAAGGAAAATTAAAAGTTGTAACTCATTAGTTCTAATTCTAGAACGGTCCAGTCAAAGTCCAGATCTAAATAAAATTAATTCATTTTCAGAGACATTTTCTATTCTACCTGACTGAGCGTTAAGATTTTGTGAAAAGAAAAACAAAATAGTTTACTTGGTTAAACTTTTAAAATATTGCAAATAAACATAAAGACACCCAGAAGAAAGAAACGTAAGTGATCAGGAATCGACTGGAGCCAATAAGCCAATCTAATTATTTAAGGACAAATATTTTTGGACACTTTCATGTTTCTACAGCTTGTTTTATCTTCCAGCTTGTCGGTTTGCCAAGACAAGTTCAGAGGCAGAACACTTTACAGCATGCAGAAGCACAAATACAGAATATCCTCTAGTAAAAAGGTTTTTGAGGTTTAGTGCAATAAAACGCTGTAGATTTTTACACCTTTTAACAAAATGAAATTAAATATGACTTTTCTGTCTCCCCTACTTACGAGATAAACTTGACTAAAAGTTGGATTTTACACAAATTTTTATATGTAGTCAGTAGGGGTGACAATTTGGTGGCGCTGTACGTACTTACTTGTTTTGCTAATTAACCTGTTACTTTAAAATAGCAACAATTATATACAGAAAATACTTCTAGGATAGCAAAGAAAAGGCATACAAAATATGCTGCACCAAATATTACCTGTTGTTCCACTGGTGAAACACACAATGGACAGATCATCAGGGGCCGGCGGCTGTTGAGATAAAAAAACAATAAAACGTTGTCTATTCTCCATTTTTTTGTAAACTGTACTTTTAGAAGAGCATTCAGGCTACATGTTCAAGATTGATACAAATTTATGAAAGAACATACAGGATGTATTGTTTTTCCTTTTGTCTCATTTTAAAACAGCAGCAAAAACTGTAGAGGCGCAGCCGGTTAACGCTCGGTATTAACCGCTCATTGTTCGCTTGTCAACACAGCCTGCCTGTGCAGGTGCAACAGCTGTCAAAACAGACATATACAAAAACTTTCTATCAGTACTATCTAAAGGGGATCATACAGGACAATGTAAAATAAAATATTATACAACTCGCTCAAAGTTAGATTTTTCTTTTTTCTTCACCTCCAAGAAAACCAACATGTATGCAAACCCCTATAAGATGGGTTAGGTTTAGCAGCTCCTTCAATTTGTACTTACTATAGGTGTTCTGTAGTGCTCCCTGCCCAAAGCCTGTCGGAAATAAAGAATAAATAAATAAAAACGGTTACACAAAACAAAACAAAAAAATGCAAAAAGTAACAAATTTATGGAATAAAACAAAAACCCATTGCTTTGTAGTAGTTTCCTCTGATGGCTTCAGTTTTATAAGTGAGAGAAAATATTCTATAACTTGGATATACTTTATTATCTTCTGTTAGCAGGTATGAACCAAACATTTGTGGGTAAATTGTCAACAAACATGCAGGCTTCCTTTGTCTAAGCATTTTTTTATGAAGTTGAAGGCTGATTGTTACCTGAACATATGGTTTTCTAGGGTTTTCCTTATAAAACATGAAAATGTGATTTGAGTCAACATGTAAATGTTCTGACTCCTTCCAGTCCGACCTGTCTGCTATATCTGAACCAATGGATCGTTTTAGCTCTTAGGAATGAACAGACCTGACAAAGTCCCATAAACATGCAACCATGGCAACACATCTGTTGACTCGGTCGGTGTTGAAAACGTAAGAGCCCTGCATTCATCAGATTCTGTAGGGCAAGGAATGGTGCTGATAAATCCGTCAAAGCAGAAGTTTGTCCTGTTTATTCAAGTTCAACAGCAGGAAATCTTAACATCTGATTGTTTTGTCTGCCTCTCTTGGCATGTATCTTTGTCTCTGTGTTTTCTAAAGACTTTTGACTGTAACTCGACTATAAAAGGTATGATCTAGCTGCAGGCATTATTGTGGGAAGGCATCCAAATGTTTACTCGGCCCACGATGTTACATGACAGACTGAAAACATCAGGGCTTCTTAAAACTACATATGCTCAGAGACTTTGCTGTTAATTTAGCTGATTACAAACATTATCCCTTTTACAAAGAGCAGTTAAGTTTTTTCGTGACCTTAAAAAGCTGCACTCTTTCAACAGGAAGAACAACTCATTATTTCACCAGAGTGTCACATCTACATTAGACCAGACTCAGTGATGTGAAACAAGTGAATATAAATAAAGTAACTTGGATTTAAGCTGAATTAAATGAGATGTTTCAATTGAGATCATAAACAAGAGAATATTCTGACATTCTCTGAAAAGAGTGATTAAAAACTTAAGAAAACCAGCTATTTTTGCCAAGCTGGAATGTGTAAAAAGTTAATAAAAAACTTGCACATTTTGGAGTTTTTTTTTGTTTTGTTTTGTGGGGTAGCTTCTGAGTTTTGATCTTTGTCACACAAAAAAAAGAAGAAACGTTTTGACCTTTGTACTGAGACATTATGAAGAGTTAATATATTACCTGTAGTACAGTAAAGCAAGGCACATTTCAGTGCCAGAGAATTCAAAGTGCTTTACATGAAAATATAAACCGGCAAACAAGAAACAAACATTACATTTTCTCAAATGTCACCATCAAAATGTATCACCATAGAACACTGTAATAAAGACCAAAACTGATTCGATGTTCCAGTAATTAATCAAAAGCAACTTTAAGGAAATGGTTTTTAGCCTCAAGTTGACATAATTCAGGGTTTCAGCATTTTTGCAGTTTTCTGGAAGTTTGTTTCAGATTAGTGGACCATAAAACCTGAATCCTCCCAATGTGTTTGATTCTGACTGGGGATGCAAAGTAGACTTAAACCATGAGACCTGGGATGTCTGGAAGGTTGATACAACTGAGTCTTTAATTCAGTGATTTATAAACTACCAGCAGTAGTTTAAAGTCTGTTCTCTCAGTGAAGGACTGTAGAACTGTGTGATGTGTTCTATCTTCCTGGTTTTAGTTAGAACGCCAGAAGCAGCATTCTAGATCAGCTGCAGCTGGAGGATTGATTTTTTTCTATTTTTTTGGCAAATCAGTGAAGTATTCCCTAAAATTGATAAATAGATAAACATCAAGTATCACTAAACCACCAGAGGATTTCTGATTTAGAAGAGGGGTAAATCAAACACTCTGATAATTTTCTATGTTGGTTGAATCTCCCTGTAAGAACCTAAAATGTTCTAGGCCTCTAATTATCATTGCAGAGCCTCAGTTTAGAGCTACTTCCTGTTTGTCATACCTCGACTTCCTGCAAGGCCTGCACATGGACACCACAGGCTTTGCCACGCGTCTCGAGCTCAGAGTCGAAGGCGTCCATCAGAATGATTCTTTGCAGCTTTGGTGTTTTCTTTCGCTCCACGTTGGCCAACAGAACCTGAGCTTTTTCGACTTTGTCGCAGATTACCGTGGAGATGTCAGCTACAACGAAACAAGCACACAGGTGCAAACAAAGCATTGTGTGAATTTAACCAAATGAGAAACAAAAAGGGACAAGAAATACACGCAGAATTGGTTGGTAATTGATTAGAACTGTGATGCTAGAAAGTTTTAGCATAGGAGCTCAAATCTTATGTTTTTAAATTTGAGCAACACTACAAAACTTTTTTTTAAAAGTATGAATCATCAATCTCACTCCTTCCATCTTTGTTCACAGTTTATGATAATCCTTAAATTGTAGCAACCCAGTCAAGACAGCAATGGACTTAAATGGACATAATCTTGGAAATCACTAGTAAATTTAAAGGTTTTTTTTTCTTCTGCATTGTTAATCTGTCAGAATAGAGTTGCATAATATATATCAAATTGCAATCATTCCAATATCAGTATGTGCAGTATCTCAATTGAAAAGTACTGCTTGTACCCAAAATTTGGCAGGATATTATATTTGAAGTGTCGATAATAATATATTTCAGATTATGGCTTCACCTGATGTATATATGTAGCCTCGTTGTTGTAAAAACTCTGGGTTGTGAGGATACTGGTTAACAGAAAAAAGTGACAGGAATGTGGTGGTAACTGTGTTCATGTTGTGTTTGTTTTCATTGAGCATTTAGTGAGTGTAAAGGAAAATCAGCTGATTTAAGTTGCATGACTTTAACAGTTAAAATCTTTATCAGCTTCTAAACTGATTTAAATCTGACTTATAATAAATATTACAAGAGTCATAAGTTAATTCTGTGTTGGTAAAATATGGGATTTTTTGCTACATGCTTTGATCATATCAGATTTTATCTTATCAAATGAACAAGTTATTCAGTCTTTTGCGATTTATTGCCTGGTGGGTTTTATGTGTAATGGCTGCAATGGCGTGTAAATGTCTCTTCAGTGTAAATCCTGCTTTGGTTTCAGTTGGTGTCTCAAAATCTGAACCTATATTGTATCTGTGAGATTCCCATTACGTTATTTCATTCACCATCTGATGGGGAAATTGTAGAATTTGATAACAAAACGCTCAGCAGGTTTAGCACCAATGCTAGTGTGTTTCCATGACTGAAAGGTGTGTGTTGTTACCAGTGTTAATGATGAACCGTATAGCGTCTGCACCAAGCGTGTCGTACAGGGGAACCACCACCATGGAGTAGGTGTAACAAGCCAGCTCTGAGATGATCCACTGAAAGCAAACATTTAGAGTTAAACTCAAACAAACCAAAGGAGATTCTTCACAAAAAATATAAAAAATAAAAATATAGAGGTGTATTCACCTCAGGTCTGTTCTGTGCAAACACCCCAATGAACTGGTCGGGGTTGGGTTGGCAGCCCTGGTGCAGAAGGCCTGAGCCCAGATGTTCGGCCCGAGCAGAAACCTGAAAAGTGACAGATTACATCGTGGTTTAGTCTATTATGTAAAAAATAGACTGTCCTAAAGTAACCATGACTTTGAAACTCGGGGAAAAAGGTTTACAAAATTAGATCTGTTCGACATAACCCCACAAGCTATTTTCCATCTTGAATTAATTACTTATTGATTCCATTACAGAGCGGCTTCTTCCAAAATGTGAGAGAGCAGGCAAGTCTGGATTTGTTTTTCTGCTCTGGGAATTTCTGGGAAAGAAAATATATTTCCACCCACCATACTCCTGTGAAACATGATGTCACAGATGAATGCTGGAGGTGGCGTAATTCTTATCTTCACTGTAGATTTCTACTTACTTTCTCTAAATCACATTTCCCTCGAGTCATCATCATGTCCACTTTGCCGACTTCAAAAACATGAGATAATCTCGTGAATGTATTTAACAGGATGCTGAAAGTTTTCAGCTGTGCTATGACTTAACAACAAATCATGTGGGATACTTACAGCAGTCATAGAAAAATGTGAAAACCAGACCAAGTTTCAACTTTTGAAATTGAGGAAACCTTAGTGATCACATGTGAAATTCCCTGTAATATACAGTATGTCCCTTACTTCACAAAGGAAATACAGGAAAAATCAACTACTGATAAAAAATGAAAAAGAATCTACAGACTATTTAAATCTTTCAAATAAATTGGGAATAAAAAAAAATTCTGATTTCTTTTCCATTTTTCCAGCTGCACTGATTGACTCAAATAAAACTGGTTAAAAAGAAAGACAAAAAGTACTTCTTTAAAACAGACACATATCCTGCTTAATAGTAGCTGTAAGCTCACAAACTGGACATTAGATTTTCTTTATTCAGTGTTATTCAAAAGATACCTTCATTTTATTTTATGCAATTAGATTTGATTTTTAGTGTCAAAACATCTGTATAAATGAGAAATAGCACCTCAATATTTGTGCAGAAACTGATTTTATAATAAATTAGTTTTATTACAGTAAAATAGTTTCACACACACACACACACACACGCACACACACATATATATAAACTTCTATCCTTTAATTTGAGAAAATGTCCTGTCTCAAGAAGAATAAATTGCAGTATTTGAAGAACATTTAACAATTTCTATAAAATATGCTTTACACTGAAGTAAAAATAAAAATATGGTACACATTGAGACCCATTTTTCTTCACTAATCTTCAAAATGGGGAAGACAGAACATCATCCCAGTCAGGTAAGCTAGATGTGTTTTAATCTGGACATAAAATGGCAAGAAGAAAACCCAATGGAGCAAAGTGAAAAAGTTTTTGCAACTATAATAAACTATTTTAAGGCTTTTAAACGTCTATTTTATTGGGTTAACAATAAATGTGGAGGAAACCTCTTGGCACCTTTTCAAACATTTTGTTTTGAATATTTCAGCACAAAAATGGAAGAAAAAAATGTGTGTTGGCAGGTTCTGCTTCCTCAGACTGGAGCCAGGCGGCTGCAGACGTAATACTGTATATATTTTTAACAGAACTAAAATATTTTATGTAGGTGAAGTCTGCAGCAGCTGAAGCAAAGCCAAGAACCGAACTCTCCTCTCACCGCTAGAATCACTGAGGCTTTACAGCAACATTCATAGAGTGAAATCAGTAAAACCAGGTACTAATCTGGTTACTAAGTCAATAGTAACTGACTTGGCTTTGTCACACCTGAAACATGTTTGGCCTCAATTTAAGAATCCTGACAGGCACACCAGGTAATTCCCCCTGATTAAGCTACAAATTACTTTCACAATTACTTGATAGCCCAGTTTATAGCCCATCAGACAGTCTGAACATATTTTGAATCATTTAATACCATCAATAAAAATGATCTACTGAAGGCAGTTGTAGAATTGTTCACCTCTTTGTAGGACATCCATTTGTAGGGCTGGTTTGGGAGTCGGGAGCCCAGGCAGGGTCCATCGCCTGAGGAATAAACACAAATATTAAAATTTAATATTTTTTAATTCCACTGTGACAGCAGCCAAGTGGCCAAACAGTAATTATTAGTTTTTATTTACTGTTTATTTTTAATTCCTAAACAGATAGTTGATCACGGGAAATTTTAGGTTTGCATTTTCACCATAATCTTTATCATTTTTTATTAGCCTGACTCTTTAGTTGACTATTTGGAGTGCATATATTTAGCTAACTTTATTTATCAATCTGCTATACTTTGAAATTTGATAAAAATATATAGATTAATGTGTCTCAGCTGCAGCAGTTCTCTTTAAACAGCATAACCACCCAGCTGGCTCATACCACTCTGGTTGGGAATTTGCCTTTTATTATTGTTTAGTTTATTTCTACTTTAGGCAGATGGCTCTGACCCGTTTTTTTATAAGTTTACTATTACCGCCATTCTGACCAGCATTTGTTTTGTCAGTTAAATTTTTGGTATTAATTCTTTTGTATCAACCTGATCAGACCTAAGCTTTTCTCATGTCTTGTTTGCCAGGTCAGCTTTTGCTTGAGTTTCTTGTGTTATAACACGAGTTAAAGTTTGTTGTGTTGACTTCTGTTTTGCATTGCCCGTTTTTGTAATTTTTATTTAGGCCAGAAAGAAAAATCTCCAGCAAATCCTAGCTATCTCTTTCAGAACATAAAACACTATTTTTGGTGAATTAGTGTTTTCTCTTTGCGCCTGCGGAGAGGTAAAGTTGATTTTCACCATTAAAATTTCTGACTCACACTGTCCAAGAGCTGGTGACATTAAAAATTAATGATAAAAATCACTTGTTTAATGGCTAATCTGTTTTATTTTCCCTCAACCTTCACCAAACGACGTCAGCTTAATTCACTGTTTGGCATTAAAAAAGACAGGAACATAAATGCTCTGCTGTTAACATCATTGAATAAGATGAAGGGTTTCCATGTGGATCAGAAGAATACCCAGACTTCAGCTTTCTGTACCCTTTGAGTTACGTAACACCCACCAGATATATGTAGGCCTCTCTGAAAGACCTCATACATGGTGGTGGCGTCATCATGGTAATGAGTTAGCAACCTGGTCGGGTCACCCATCATGGATCTTCGACCTCCATCTTCATGCTGACACAAAGAAAGGGGGAAGCAGAAAAACACATAAAAATAAACTTAGATCCTCTTTAAGTTTATTGATGTCTTCATCTTTAAAAAGCCCCTGATATTATCAGAGATGTGTGGGACACCCAGAGTCATACTGCTGACACATCTTTATTCATTTTGAGACTTCATTCTCATGAGGAACAAATAGAAAAAAAATCTTATGTTTAAATGACTCATTCAGATTGATAAGACTGCAGAGGATGGAAGGTTATGAAACTTCCAACCATCCTTAAACTCAACATCTGAAATGTAGCTTTGCCTTGCCCCGTGTCGGCCTGTTAGTCTGTGGAGTGTTGCTGCTTCAAACACCTTGACAAAAGGAACTAGAAAACCCTTCAAAGCCACAGGTGAGGTTGACAGTTTTTGCCAACAGGGTGAAATTCTGTCAGTGAGAAGTCTGTGGTGTGTCGGTGTAAGAACAGATGTTGGGTTTTGGTGAACCAAGAGTGGGTGGAATTATTTCAATCAACATAAAACAAGTCAGCCCAGGTATGTGAGTTGACAGAGAAAGGTAAGAGCACTACTAGTTTGCAACGTAATAACAGTGAAACATTTTTGTGATAAAAGGCAAGAGTAGAAAAACTAGGAAATGTTAACCGATTTAAAAAATGAATCATATTAAATGCACTCTGGCGCTGAGATTAATCACTAAACCTAACTTTGTAAGCTTGAAATATAAATGTACAGTACATGCAGTTTTGGTTCTTGCAGGAATGATTCTCTATGCTAGCCTTCTGTCGCACTTCAAACAATTAAAATACCAGAAATTATGGGATTTTATATCCAGGAAGTTTTAAAGGAAGCCATTTTGTTTTAAAAGTTCATTTAAAAATGTTTCTCTCCATTGATTTCTTAGGGAATTTGCGATGAGGCAACAGTTGCTTGTCCTTATCCAGACAAGCAACTGTCATAAAACTTTGTTTGTCATTCATAATGAGCTGCTGTGACCTAGCTAACCCTCTGTGTTATGTAATATTAACGCCCTCAAATTTTCTGATTAATCGCATTCATTAACGAGTTAACATTGACACCTCTAGTTTAAAAATTACTTTTATGTTTCATTCCAAGCCCATTTTCTTAATAATGTTCTGGACCTCTTGTATCTAATTTATATTCCACATTTGTGGGATTTCTCACCGGCACTTCCTCGGACTGGTGAAGGAGACTACAGGGAGGTTTGATGGGTCGAGGCCTGGTGGCAAACCAGTACGCCAACACAGCTGTCAGGGCGCCAATGCCCACCAAGGTGGAGGTCGGCAGGGAGCTAAAGAACTGGCCCAGCTCGTCCATCTCTGGTATCCTCAGGCCACTCATCATGTCCTGGACCTGCATCTTCTCCATTAGGGTGGAACTCAATTCTGCAGAGGAATCAGAGATTTTAAACATTGTTTGTAATACAAACTGAACTGCTTTTGGAGCTTAGATTGCATCATTTTGATATTTTTTTGCTTGTGCAGCAGGAAAACCAAACATGAGGCTTCTACACATGAAGGTATATTTCTTTGGAGCCATGAAAAAAAGAAGAAGTAGAAGTAGACAAGGGATTAAAACACAAAACCACTGACACATGACAGTGGACTGCTGGCATAAGCACAAAATAAATAATGTAAAAAGAAGTGGCAAATTGCTCCTACTCCTGAATGCCAAATACATGTTAATTTCAATGTTCATTTCGACATAAAGACTTCAAAAAATATGCATAAGGTGATTCTTTTTATCTATCTATAGAATAAAAAAATATTTAATGTTTTTTTTATGTTCAAATCTAAAAGTTTAAAAATAATTTTCTAACTAATACAGTTTATTATGTTGCATCAATTGACAGTAAATGTCATCTTAAGGCACTTCACATAAAATCTAATTTATGTACAGAAATGTGGCAATAGTAGAAAAAATAAAAGTGTTCAATAAATTTTGACTGAGTCTGATGTTTTGAGCTGTCAGTACAAATCAAAATAAGAATTTGTTATTCTCATAGCTTTAAGAAATTCCTTCGTAACCAATATTTTACTTCAGCTCTTATAAATTCGTTAAATTGCAAGTTATTTTATAAATTATAATCAAGTTAAGTTAAAGTCAAAGTTTATTTGTATCGAATGTTTACAACAACCAAAACATCACCGGTATATGATCAAACAGAATTTTCTTTTAATTAAATTTAATAAAAAATAAATAAATAAAATTAATTATAAAATTGGCAGAAAATACAAAAAAAACAATACTATGAATAAAAACCTAGACATAATTTCAGCTGAATCAATTTTCCAAAAACTGAAATCAATTAAGTACTAATTTCCCTCCACTTCACCTTTCGTTATTATTTGTAAAAATTTACAAGCACACACAAAATAATCAATTTGAAAGCACTGAAACTTAATATTGACCAGGAAGTGGTAGTTCCTTACTGTTTGGGCGATATTTAACATTCTCCCAACCGATTTTCAGCAAACGACAATCGTGACAAACTTAAATGTCCACCTTCTGGTTGATTACGCTACGCAATCACCAGACGCAACTCCACCGACGAGCAGAGTTACGGTCACGAAAAGGACGGACCCAGATGGCGACAGCGCACCTAGGTCGTAAATATCTCAAAGAAAAATGCAGGAAAAACGTTTCCCACTCGGGTCACAAATGACTGAATGAATGTACCTACCGGCCATGAGCACACCTTCGGAGCTCATTTTAGGAACCGCCTGGTACAATTACTAACCCAACTCCAGAAAACGGAATTAAGACGGGATTTTTCAGATATTCTGGATGAATTAAGCCTCGACTCGATTTCACAAAAGCAGTTGCCATGGCGATTTATTCTGAGCAGCTAGCCTGTTCCAGAGCAGGCTAACAGCTAATAGCTAAGCTAGTCCAAAGACTCCGTTTTCTTATCTCTCTTTTGGTCTTTTTTAACCAGCCTGCATTAACAAACCGCTGATTGTTTTGGCATTTAAGTTTTATTATTATTTTAACATTACGATGGTAGCCTATTATCAATGTCGTAATCATCTATGTAGACGTTACTTGACTGTTAAAATAATCTTAAAAATTTGTTTGCAACTTAAAATAACTAATAATAAAAAGCACAGTTTAAGTCGCACAATGTTTAAAACGTGTAGTTATTACATCAGAAACATAACTTGTGCCTCTATCAAGGCGGCTAATAAAATACATTTTATAAGCTCCGTTACATCTTTTCGTTAAGCTGTTTTTGCACTAACAAATAAACAGGAAAGTGTCCCTTCAAAATAAAGGCGTGACGAATCAAGACAGGAAGTACGATAGGTGAGGATCTTCTAAAAGTCATTTGTGTAAGATGTGTATTTAAAAAAAAAAAAAAACATTAAAAAAAAAGGTTCTTAAAAAACAATCGGTGAAGGGCTCGGCCTATTGATTAATGGTCTGTATACAATCTGTATATAATCTGTAAATCTTATTTACCATTATCATCTTGTATTATAAACCTACTAAAACATATAAAATCCATTCCTAACATTCCTGTATAGTCTGTATAATCTGCATAATCTGTATAATATGTGCATATAGCTCCCATATTTATATTTATATTATATTTCTACAGAACATTTTATTTTATAACCATCTTTGTACACCTGTAAATAACTATTTATATCCTGTATAGCATTTCTGGATAGATGCAAACTACATTTCGTTGCTTTGTACTTGTGACAAGGCAATGACAATAAAGTTGAATTCTATTCTATTCTATTCTATTCTATTCTATTCTATTCTAATAAATTCATCCAATCACCCAAACTTATTCCGTACCAGTTTGAGTTGAACACCCACACGGTTTCAAACACATTTTCAGACAGTGTGCTAAATTGATTCGCTAAAATCAGACTTTTGTGCCAACAGCTCATGGTTACAAATAAGGGGTCTTCCCACAAATTTCTAATATGACTGTATAAAACAACTCATGAGTACTACAGTAATATTTACACCTACCATTCTTATTGTTCAGTTTCTGCCACATACACGTATACAGAGAAACACACACTGCAACATGCATAATTTAGCTAAGGGGGAGTCAGTTTCCAACAATGACTAAACGGTTTCCTTCCATCCCCTTGAAATGAGTCAGAGATAATATCACCTGATCACACATGCATTGCTGAGGAAATAGTACAGCCAATCAGAGTCACTTCCTCTTTTACTCCAACACACAGAAGCCACACGGAATCACTTCGCTTCAAACTTTACAGATAAATAACATAAAAATATCCAAAGCTACACAAGCTCTGGCTGGCTTCCTCTTTCACATATTTGGCAAAAGGCTACTTTTATTTTTTACAACTACTACATATAAGGGTAGCTGAATCATAACACATATACACAGCTGGATGATAAATAGTCCAACAAGCTATTGCGATAAACAATAATATTGCTATTTGAGAACATTTCCAAGCATTACAATTGTAATGAGATTATTATCAAATATCAATAAGCTTTAAATTCTAATGAACATTTAACACTGGAACTGGAAGACATTTTAAATATTCAAATAAACAACAGAAACAACAAATAAAATGAATTATGACATCTCTGATTTCATAATTGATTTATTGCTTATTGCAACACACCTAATAATAATTTTGATGGCGTTTTAAAAGTTTGAGATCCTTTTGACCAAACAGCTGCAAAACCTAAATAGATATTTTGATAGCTTGCTAAATTTGTACAAAATTCTGCCGACTATCGCATGATGATCCTTATAAATATTTAGAAACATCACTTATATAATATATCACCATCTGAAATTGGTTCTTTACAGAAATGCCAGTGATAACAGTGTCATAAATCAGAGAAAATCTTATTTTTTAAACAAGAAAAGAGCAAGCTTTCTTCTATGTTACCAAATACACAGAACTTGGTACCGGACTAACATTATGTTGTGTGTTGTAGCAATAACTCATCATGTTTTCTCTTCAGGTGTTCAGCTGTAGATTCCTCAAATTTAATTTACCTAACACACACAGGGCATTCATCCGTTTAACTCAGTTGAGTCTGTGTTGTGACAGAAAACACGAGTGCCTGGAAAACCACAACAACTCTCTAATATGTCTGAGAACAGATCCATAAACATCAGACGCATGTTTACCATAACAGCACTGCTGGACAGAAATCCCTTCTATATTTGTCGTTAATTTTTCTATGTATTAATGTAAAAGTAACAGGGATTAAGAGCTCCTTTAGAGTCAGGAATGTTTTTTTTTTTCTTTTCAACTTTTCCCTTCTTTAGTACGTAAACTTTACAAAGTTTGCTGACATGTGTAAGGATAGAGGTGATGCTATATGCCAAAGTTTATTTTGGTTAAATAATGTACTATTCTGATGAATATACAAAGCGTCCCGGTGTTTACAGCTGGAGTGTGTTCCACAAAATGTCACAAGAAGCCAAAATCTGGCACAGTTTCAAGAGTTTAGAATACTGAGTGAAGTAAAACATTTGAGATGAGGACATTGTATTGCAGCCTGAAGATCTAAAATGTCTCAACATTGTTTAAAGTTCAATCCCTTGAATAAAATATCAACTATGCCCCTTGAATAAAATATCAACTATGCTACAAACCAAAATTGAGCCAGTAGCTTAAGTCCAGGAAGTCAGCTACAAAGTGTGAAAATAAAAAACATGAGCTAGTCCTTTAACATGTTGTTTTTATACCCTTCTGAAACTAAATATAATGTACTACAAAGTGAAATAAATTCATAAAATTATAGTTTTAGGTGATGAATGTAATTTTTTTTAAAGATGTAGCTAAATTCTCACACTTTATCAACAGAATACTTCTAAAATAACAATAAAATGAATGGAATAACTTATTCCATTCTTAAGTACGTATTTATTGTTTTATTGTTATTTTAATTTTCTTGTTATTTTAGTTAATTTTTTGGAAAATTCATTTCTGCACTCAGAATTAACTGGGATTAGCACAGATAAATTAAGACTCAATATTGAGGATAGATCTTGTCAAAATTAACAATAAATATAGAAATAAATAAATGGCTTGATAAAGTAATGTACCAAATATTGTGTCCTAAAAATGAAGAATAAGAATGTTCCCAACTTATTTGATTGTCCAGTGGAAAATAAATTAATATCCCTCAACAGTACCATTATTTAGTTTCCTATTTATTACATTATTTGTTTCTAATAAATATTTTTTTTAATTTACTATCACATTTTTAGTTTTTTTTCCAAATTGTTCTCCATCCTTATCATTTATTAATTTCTTCATTTTTAATGGGAATAGTCATGGGAATAGTTGGCAAACACTTTTAAATTTGAGAGTGAAAATGTTTTAGCTTATCTTACCAAAGAAACAACTTGGCTAAAACTGCATTACAAAGCTTGCAAGATGTAGATTATTTATTTGAGTTAAACGGGGATTGGACAGTGGAGTGGAGTGTCTGAACGGAGAAGCTGATGAAGAGAAATGGACCTGCTCTAAATATAGACAGACTCTATAACCCACTGACACCACTGTGCAGATAGCCGGAAAAAAAATAAGAGTGCGGGTGGTTACAAAAGCATCCTTGCACACAAATACAGATGCTTACAAATACTTCATCTCAAACTGAACACAGCGAAGAGGACTTATCCACAAGACATCAGACATCCACTTTTTAACATGGGAAATCTGACTGACTGGCACCAATCTCTAGATTTATTTGCATTTCACAAATAAATCTACATCTGCTGGTCATTCTTTGGACACCCAATAACTTTGCCTGTCTAAACAAGTCACAAAATCTGATGTAGAGCCCACAGTGTGGACATACTGTAAATCTACAATTAATCCAGAACAGACATGCCAATGCTCCTCATATTCCTACCTGGAATTAGCCTGACAACAGCAGGAGACACACAGCCAATCCAGACCTCTAACTGGCCCTCATTATTTCTGCTTTCCCTCCATTCTTTTAAAAACTCCACTGTTGACTGGACATACATGCAAACTGCACTGAGGCGAGAAGAAAAGAATATTCAAATCATTCTTAAACTTAAGAATGGCGCCATGTTTGTTCTCATTAAGAGAAAACGGATAGAGAGCTGGAGCTTACATCAACGTTAAAAACATTAAAATAAAATAAAATAAAGGTGCGGCTTGTAAAGCCATGTGGAACAAATATTCTGAGAATTATCCATTCTGAATCCGGTTTCAAAAATGTTTCTGGTCTCCCAAGATGCCGAATCTGTTTGTTTAATACGGTGGCCGACAGGTGCAAATGCGCAGCAAAAGAGAAAACATGCAAACAAAAAAAAGACACGCGCACAAATTAAATGC
>CAEFZX010016360.1:0-116962 GCA_903066825.1 Alfaro cultratus | reverse complement strand
ACTTTGCACACACTCTGCATTCTCTTGATGAGCTTCAAGAGGTCGTCACCTGAAATGGTTTTCACTTCACAGGTGTGCCCTGTCAGGTTTTTCTACAATCTAATCTACAATTTTCATAGTCATGAAAATAAAGAAAACCATTTGAATGACCAGGTGTGTCCAAACTTTTGGTCTGTACTGTACTTCAAGTCAACACCATGAGTAGCACAATTCTAGAAAAAACATAGGTCCAAATGCATAAAAATAAAGTGTATTTTAGCATGCCAGCTGTACCTGAATGCAGCAAGCACAGCTGTTGGGAAAATCCTCTCTCATCTAAGAGGATTCCTCCTCTTCTCAGCTAATTGTATGCTGTAGGTTGCCATGTGGCCATCAGCTGATTTTTCTCAAGTACCAGAGATACATTTACCTCAAAGTACCGTAGTTCCAGATGAGTTATTCAGTTAAGTGCAGAGTAAGCAATATACTATGGATGTTGAAGAATGTGTACGGCCACATAAAGTTTAAGTTCAGTCCACCTTATGGCCCATGAAAATCCCAATGTTCCCAAAAAGCAGAGTTAATTGATATCTGGGAGTCCTTCTGGATTTATTTAATATCATTTTTTAAAGTAGCACATAAACATTCATGCCACCCTCATTCTTGCTCTAAGGAAATTCTTTAATTAAATTAAAGGGTTTATACATTCATCAGAATGTGTTCAGGTATAAAATAACTTTGTATTTGTTCAGGACCTGTGCGTACTGAACAATCAGGGCTGTACCAGATATTTTTGATTGACAGCCAATAACCAACTTAATCCATTGTAACATTGTTAAAATAATGTCATTTCTCTACTTTGTCAATAGTCAGTGTCTTTCCTGGTTAGATATCAATGTTTTTTTTATGTCGCTAAGCACAAACTTCATTCAGTGAGCAAACTTTCAGGTGGTCTTAGAAAATTACTTTTCTAACCCAAAACCTCACCTGGGCAAACAACGGAAAATAAGTCACACTCAAACTGCAGATATCTTATACTTGCTTTGTACTAAGTATTCTTTCAGTCTTTACAATAGATTTTCTACTATGAAAGACAAGCAACATGTAATGGCAACCAAAGGAAGCAGAAGTGAAATGCAGTTGAGAGCAAAGGTGTCGTCACGGATTATACATAATAACTGAAATTTGATCAGACTTTTCAGTGATATGGAAAACTAATATAAAAGTACCCCAGAGTGCACAAGTTATTGGCGTTTAAAAGCATAAATTGAAGGAAATCATCTGAGAAGCTAAAATAAGGAGGTGTATGGACTGGAAAATTAAAGAGAGGAGGTGTGGGACAAGACCAAAGCAAAGATAGTAATTTCAGAAGCAATATAATCTGTGACTGACAATGATAGTGTATTTTCATTACAGTATAACCGCTGCAGTCTTTAGCACTTATAATTTGTTTCAAAAAGCTGTTTTCTTACAGTTATTATATCAAATTATTTTGATATCTGCTTTACATGCATTTCAATATGTCTCTTGTCCTTTCTTATTTTACTTATATTGTGTTTTACTAAGATTAAAAATGTCTCTACAGCTGCAATAGTCTTAAAGATAATGTCAAAACTTCAAACAAATGGAACATATTTCAATTCAACAGTGACTAAACGTCTTAACTTTTCTTTGCTTGATGTGCCACATCAAGGTTGTGGTAGGAAATGCAAACTCAATGTGCAGATTAAAATGTTAAATAATTGGAATTCAACCAAAATGTTTATTTCTCAGAGGAAATGAGACAGGCATACCTCAAAAGAAAAATGAACAATGTAAAAGGATTATTTCAAGGGATTATTAACAAAGTGATTTATCTGTTTCAATTTACATTGTATTAAATATTACATGAAATAAATAGGAGCTCTTTGTTGGCATTCCAGCACTCTCACCATTCTGGCATGTTGGTGGCCAGCTTTTTGCTTTTTTCACTGGTATTTTTGACAATTAATGTTGACTGATGAGCTCCAGCTCTGAGGTTGGAAAGCCCCACTTGTTATCAACAAATTCTTTAGCTTCATCCACAGATTCTTTAATCAGAAAGTCAAGTCATTTTGGAGCTCTGCCGCTCCAAAATGTTAATATTATTTCTATTTTTAAAAAAACACAATGAAATTAAATTAAAAGTTTATCTTCCTCAATTCACTGGCTGGCCACACCCAGGCATGATGACTCCAAGACGACATGTTGAATCAAGAAATCATTAATAGACCCTGAAAAAAATTATGTAGGCGACATAACTCTCAAAGTAAGACCTCGTGTCTCAATGGTAAGAAGTCCAAGAACAGATGAGGAAAAAAAGTCACCAATATCTATTGGTCTGAGAAGAATTGCAAAGTAATTTAAAAGGCTTTATGTCTCCAACAAACCATTATCTATAAGTAGAGAAAACATGCAACAAGGACTCATCCAAGAGATCACAAAAGTACCTTAGATATAAGGCATGTAGTACATATAAGGCATGTAGTGCCTTATATCTAAGGTACTGCATGCCCAACTTTCCTAAGTTAAGGTCAGTGCTCATGACTGGACTGGGAAACGGTGCCACCCTTTAGAGTAGCAAGGCAAAAATGCTCTGACCAAAAAAGAACACAAAAGCCCAGCTCACATTTTCCAAAGTAATCATCTTTATATTCCTGAAGACTTTTGGAAAAATATTCTGCAGACTGACTAATTTAAACACAGCATTTCAGAGAAAAAGAACATCATACCTAAGTAAAACATGGTGATGGTAGTGTGATGATCTGGGGCTGCTTTGGTGCTTCAGAACACACAACACTTATGAATAACTAAAGAAAAACAAAATTAAAATAATATGATATGCATTAAGTATAATAAATAAAATGAAAACTGTTTTGTATTTCCCAGGTAATCGACAGTACCATAAGTTACACTATTTTGGAGCCATGTAACAGCCAACACCTTATATCTCCCAATGGGCTTCTGGATGCCTTCTTTAGAAATGAGCTGAGCTTAAGAGTAGAAACCATGCTTACACTGTGGTTTGGGACATCAATTTTCACTGTATGGCTGGGCAACAACCACTAGTTTAGAAATGTCTGTCTTTCACAGTTTATTTCTTCTTCAAACAAAATAGAGGGCTTTTTAAGTTCATATCAGTTAATGGTCCGTGACTGACAGTTCTATAAAATAGAAAATCTCTTACCAGCCATGAAATTGGCCTGTAGTGACATAGGAGTCACTACAACCCAATTTCTGTTTAGGCTGGTTTCAACACACTGCAGACAGTATAGCATCTCTTTGTGACAGAGATGCTACCCTTTAGTGGGAGATTTTTTTTTTGTGCACTTTAAATTATAGTTCTATTATTTATTTACTTTTTTCTTTGTCTGCTCATATATATCTTTGATTTTTCTTATTTAGCCATTGAGTTCTAGCTTGTATTCTTTCCAGAGATCACGTCTATAATGGTGACCTAAACCAAAAATGGAAAAACTGTTCAAGCACTTCTATCATCAAGAAATAAAAAAAAATGGATGATTTTAAATACTTTTTCAAAGATAAAAATAAGAATATGGTTGTTGTATGCATTTGCATTCAGTCTTCCTAAATCATGACTTGTATGCCCGTCTCTACAAGCTTGTATGTCTAAGGTTGTTATTTTGCTGTAAAGTTGACTACAGTTCAAGTCGTATTTCTCAAGCCTTTTATAGCATCTTTTTTTTTTCTCCAGCATTGGTTTTTATTTATTTACATCCACTTCCCCAGTAATTCTGTCCAGTTTCCTTGTTTCTGCCAAAGAAAAGTCTCCCCAGAGTAAGATATTGACAACACTGTGCCTTGTGGTGGAGATGGTGTTTGGTCAATGTGTAATGAAGTGTTCATTTTCTGTCACACATAGCACCTTTGGTCTTATTTGACCAGAGTGCCTTCTTCTGCATGTTGCTGTGTCCCCTACATGGCTCAAAGTACTCTTCTAACACATTTGTTTTTACAACTGCTTTCTTCCAGTCAAACTTCTATAAAGGGAAATTTGTGGACAGATTCCCGCACCTGAGCTGTGGATATCTGCACATCCTGGAGAGTCATCTTGCTTCTTTGATTAATACTCTCCGTACCATTTCTGTAATTTCACTGTCATATTCTGTACTTTACAATATTGTTTAAAGATTCATTCATTTCTGTAATTAAATTTATGAAGGAATATTTGGTAGATTAATTACACATGGACTGAGGTTTTCTGGCCCTTAAATGATACATATGATATTTGTTCTCATGGCTAATGGAAACACAATATTTGAGATAAGACTTTTATATTCAGAGAAATGTATAATGTTTAATACAGTATGGTGGTGGAAGCCATTTTTATATTGTGAATTTCATTTTTTCATCTTTATTAACCCAAATAGTATGTAACCATTGCATGAAAGAAATTTGAAAATAGCTAGAGGTCAACATTTACTGTTATTGTGTTTCATAAATATAACATACTGCTGTGGCCAAGCCAGAACCATAACTGGAAAACAACATAAAGTCTTTAGATTGTAGTAAAAGGTTAGGTTGATGGCAAGGAGGCCTGTCAACCTCAAATACTTGGAGTTTGTGCAAAAGATGAAAGGTCAAACTTACTAGTGGAGACATGCAAAAACCTTGAAAGCAATTATCAAAAGCATTTAGTTTCTTGAGTAGCCAGTAAACACTTTCCCACCGATTAATGATAACTGCATGAATATTTTGGATATGGACTTTTTATTTAAATAAGAAAAGATTATTATTTATTTTTATTTCTTTTTCACACAAGGATCCCCTTTTCTGATTGGAAATGATTCTCATCTCATTTCCAATCACAAAACAACTTGTTGGTTGACTGAAATCTCAATCTGCCAGAGGTATGAGTAACATTGGCCTTCACTCCTGGTTTGACATTAGCAGAACAAAATACTAAGCACAATATAGTGGAGTTACAAGGATAATAATGTCAAATACAAACAGAATATAAAACCGGTATTCACAAAAGCAAAGAAGCAAGACCCTAGAAATAGAAAGATATTTTTTCCCAACAAAAAGATGACTTTAGACTTATAACTACAACCCCAGTCAATACAGTCATAATGCACAAGGACATAAAGCGCTAATAAAGTCTCATTGAAACATTAAATCACTTATTTACATAAACGACAGCTGCAAGTAACTGCAGCTGTCGTTGCAGTTACTTGCAGATTTAGTAATTTTGTGGGAGTTACAGCATCTGACATAGCTGATGACATAAACAAAATGAATAACCCATCAATCCCCAAGCAGTGTCAGTGCTGCAACATGGTCATTTTCTTGCCAAAGGACTTCTTGTTGCCAACACAGGCAGCTGTTTACCCTATGATGACAGTAAATAGGAGTAAGAACAAGCCTGTAATTGCAATAATTCATACCTACACATTTAAGATTTATTTATTTATTGTATTTAGCCAGGCCAGCTAGAGAATTCCCTGAGTTTATTTGGCCTAGAGTGTATTTTCATAAGGTAGGCATTTTTTTTCTTCTTTTAAGTCTATGTACAAATGTTATCTGAAACCTAATTTAATATAGTCACAATTTTCTCATTAAACAATTTTTTTTACTGGACTAAGTATTAATTTGGAAGTGTAGCAGTTTGCTCTCATGTACATCGTTTACATTTTATTGCAAAAAGTATCCCTTCTTGACCTTTTCCACATTTTGCCAGATTCAAACTTCACACTTAAGTTTGTCTCGGTCTACTTCTTAAAATCCAGTTAAATACATTTTAAGTGTTTTGTTGTCATGCCATAGAAATGCTCTAAGTGTACACCCAAAATAAGTGTATGTGCATTTCCTAAAGGTTGTTTCACCTCATGTGCAATAAAAAGTTTGAATTTCTAAAATGCAAAAATGTTCAATGGGATCACCCATTGAACATTTTTGAACAGAGCAGAAACTCTCTTGATCCAAAATGACATTCTTAAAATTATACTGAGTTTATTGAAAATAGATCATTGACTATCAATTATGTTAAGCCAGACAACCAATTGTTACTTCAAAGCTTTGCTTCACTCTGATTTCTACTGTTGAAGTAAGGAGTAACACTAAAACTGAGACACAAAAAAGTAGACTTGTTTTTCCAGGGCTGAACAAAAGAATTATAAGTTTGATTTGAGTATTATTTTCTTAATGTATCATTTGTCTTTCAGAGTTCAGCAACCTTTGTTTTAATTGTAGCAGACACTCATGCATGCAAAAACTCATTCATTAAGGTAAAACCAAATGAATCATCTGACCCAGATTTCTTCTCTTTTCCTCTGCCCACAGCCGTCGCCCTGTGAATGGTGCCGCTGTGAACCAAATAACGAGGTACACTGTGTGGTGTCCGACTGCGCTGTTCCAGAGTGTGTCAACCCTGTTTATGAGCCGGAGCAGTGCTGTCCCATCTGTAAACATGGTAAACATTCATCTTGACATTCTCAGGAAATCGGTGCGCATTAGATTTCTTTAGAGTTATTAGGTTTTCATTAAACCAGTGAGAGCAAGTTTATCTATAGCATCACCAGATGATTTTATGCCCTTAGAAGATGAGGACGTAATTGATGTTTTATGTATTAAAATTATTACCTTTGGCCCACAAGACACTAATGAGAAGTACTAGTTTTAATTATAAATGACACACTAAGCAGAGTAAACATTAGCCCATTGATTAAAGGCGATGGTACGAAGGACTAATGGGTCCTTGGAGGGCTTTTCATCTGCAAGCGCCCAGGCGCCCTTGTCACATACAGCCAATCTCTAAATTAGAATTATAGGATTCCAATGGTTCATTGACTCTTTACAAGGCGAGGTGGGTGGCTTCCCTTAGCAAGTTCCAATTCCTGAGGGACAGATGGAACTTTATGACTAAAGTCAAGCTGCTGGAAACATCGCACGCAAAGGGCACTTTGGGTAATATCAAATTCATAGCCTGAACACAATGCTGCATTCATTAAGAGAATGCATTTGGAACTAAAATACATGCAGGTGCATTTGAAAACCGATTTTTCCGTAGTAGTTGACCTGCATTTCATCAAGACAGTGCACATTTCCTTTTACCCTAAGTCTTTTGTTTATGTCCATTGTATATAGTAAAAGTCCAACACATCTTTTCTCACACAAAAACACCTACAGTAACAAGACTGCCGAAGCTGCTTGAGGAGATATAATTCAGCCTGACAGGACACAATGACACCCTTGGCATTTCAGGGAGGGCCTGCTGTTTGCAGGTGCCCCAAGGGTGTTTGGTCAGATTCTGGGATACACATAAATCTCAATACAAGTGGAAGGCTTGGGGATGTGAAGAGAGGACAAAGAGGGGGTGATGTTTAGCTCTCACTTCTGGGCAGAGAACAAACAAGTGGGATGAAGACATGCTTGAGTCAAACCACCTGTCAGGGTGAGGCATGCATTTTTCTAAATAATTACACTGCTGTGCAAAAGAGCTCAGTATGCATTTTTTTATTAATTAATTTATTTATTTGGCAGGGTGGAGCAAGACGTTCATTTATTATTTTTCCTTTTCTTTTGTTCAGAGCAATATTTATGCATCCTTTACTATGGAAGATTTTTACCTTCTAGTTTGAGACCAGAGTCTGAAATTTTCAAAGTATTTCTCAATTAAATGTTTGCTTGTCAAAATGTTACTCTTGGCTTTGTGGCTTTTGAAGAGTCAAGAGCAGCATAGGATTCTTATAATACAATAACACGTAACTATACATGGACAAGAAATGAAAGTAAAAATGTATAACATAGCTTTTGTATAATAGAAAGCAATTAACAATTGGTAAGATTGCTATTTTCTGGTACTCTTCATTGTACAATTTTTACTGTTAATTTTAATTTTTATTTTTTATTACGTTTTTAGAAGCCTATAGAGATCATAAACATTCAGACTTGGGTCCTTTAAAGAAAAGAAACAAAAACTGCGTCAATAGTTTGACCCACTGATTTGATGATAAGACACAGCATTGGGTCCAAGAATCATCCTTGTGGGAATCCTCTGCTAGTAATGATGCCAAATGAGTAGAAACAACTAATTTCAGAAAAAAAATCCTTCCCGTCATATTTTCTGTGAGACAAAAATAATAAATAATGTTATAAAACAACAGCATGTGCTTTAAGTTCTATTTAATCACTTACATCAGTATAATGCTGTGAAGATAATGCTGAAATCAGCCCAAAGCAGAAAGGTTAAACCATGGGTTGTTTTAGGAATGAATATTATTATAAATTGTCCTTCAGCAGACTGGCGACCTGTCCAGGGTGACCCCGCCTCTCGCCTGGAACGTTAGCTGGAGATAGGCACCAGCACCTCCCGACCCCACTAGGGACAAGGGTGTTAGAAAATGGATGGATGGACGTTACTATATATAAAAATCTTTATGACAAAATTTTTAATGGATATGTTGGTTAATGTGGCAGTACTTGGCAGCCTCACTGAACTCACTTGCATATTTTTACATTGTAGTTAGGTGAATAAACTCTGCTTTTAATTCTTAAAACTTATACTGGGATGTTGGCATGGCACCAATTGCTCCATCGGTTGAGGGAGGGCAGCCATCACAGAAAATCTCTTAGTGTTGTGAAGCAATGGAGAAAAGAGACTGTATTCAAGCTAGACTCCAGAGGTGATATCGGTCAAAGATAGGAATCCGTAAAACAATGAGAACAGAATTTGCTAACAGAACAGACTACACAAGGCAAAACATATAAAAAATAACCTGTAAAAACCAGGAACTTTATTTACCCTCAGCAAGTAAAGGACAGATCCAGGGCAGGTGTGACAGTTAGCAAATTGGAACAAATTAGGTGTGAAGGGGGAGCAAAAAGCAAGAGCAACATGAAAGAAAAGCAGGGAACATGCAATAAAAGTGAAGAGCGATGACAAAAAAAAAAAAAAAGTCAAATAAAAAGGATTTCACCAAAACAGATCTGAACAAAACACAATTAAACAAATTTACAAGAATTAATAAAACATGGGGGGTGGTAACCACAACATGCAAAACAAATACAGTTCAAGAAAAGATGTTGGTATTAGTAAATATTAGAACAAGAGGAGGGGTATTATCCTATGTGGATTGCTGTAATCCTACTTTACCTTTAATTTATAAAACAATAGACCCATGCCTGAAGGTCTCACTGTATTGATATGGCTTTGATTATTAAGATGGAGAGTTTTTTTGGTCATCTTTTATGGTTTTCTTTGTTAAAAAATATAACTTATTGTATAAAAGTAATATGTATTCAATAGTAGTATGAGTGTGGACATTCAGCAAACAGGTCAGGTAAATATGCAATTATTCTGTTCTCACAAATTGGCAACAACTGATGAGCACTTAAGACCAGCGATCAAACATCCTTTGTGGAGGAAAACAGGAAGCTGAAACTGTGTTCTTGTGTCCCTAAGCCCGTCTGGCTGTAAAATGTTAACACTTGGCAGCAGCACTGGTCACACTCATCCCACATCAACCTCAACTGAGTTTGTCCTGTAACCTGTGCCAACTGTCTAGAGGTAGATCAATGGGAGTTAAGACTTGGCAAGCACTTTCAGTGTCTCCTCTAAGCTCAGATCAAAGGGACCTTTACCAGATCAACATCCTCCACCCAACCACCAAATAAGATTGACATTATCTATGCTAAGGCATATGAGGAAGATGAGAACTCCTGGTAGACATTGTGTTGTTTTTAGCTTACTGTTCATGGATATCTACTTCATTTCCACCTACTTTTTTCAAATATTACTTTAGTTGGAGGGAAACTATTGGACTGTTAGATCGCAAAAGTCTCATATTTCTTAAACTAACTATTTAAAAACATTTAGAAGAAAGTACAAACACAACATTTTTGTCTAACATGTACAAGGACAAAAAGCCTTGAAGTTTATTTGTGGCTAACATTATGTAGTGGATCTTGCGTGTTCAGGGCACCAAAACTGGGTCAAAATTATTTTAAAGTGGTAGTGCTATGTATTACTCAGGCACATAGTGTCACTCTATAGCACTACCAAGTAACTATGTTACCTTCAGTTGCTGTGTATAACAAATCTGACAAAAGAAATTTGACATCTTAAAATTCCCTCAGTATCTTTAAGAAACTCTGACACTCTCCGACACATTCTTAAGCACGTCATCACAACACTTCTCATTATGCTGTTTACAACTTCTTAGGAGCGTTGGACAGAGAAGTAGTTTGTATGGTAAGTTCAGCAGACTCTTAGTTCTACCAGGTGTTTGCTAATTGCTGCTGCCACTAGTCTGGTGGAGTTGTGTGGGGGAGTTACGGGAGGGGTGCTCTGTGAAACAGAACCACTGCAGCTCCAAGGAGGAGCGTTACAGAAATAGCCATCCCTAAATAGCTGCCACGGGAGATTCAAGAATTCATGAAGCATGCAGGACAAGAATCAAAGCACAGAAATGTTTCTGAAGAGGGAATAACATTATAACATGATATAAAGCTCCAAAAAGTTAATTTCACACAATATCTTGCCTTTAAATTTGAACCTGAATCCAAAGATTATTTATTCACCTTGATTTTTGAAGTCATGGTTAGGGCAGAACTATGATGAGGCCTGATGGATTACAAATGCATATTTTTTTAAAGTTAATTAGTATCGTATAGTTTTTATACCACAGCTACAAATACACTGACCACTTTGTTAGATATACCTTTTTAACGGCTTGTCAACATAATTAGTGAATCAGCCAAACATGGCACTTCAATTCAATGCATTTTGCTGATGTCAGATGACTGGTCAGAGTTTTTAGAAAATGCCAATCTATTTATACACAGGGATCTCTCAGTTTACAGAAAATGACCCACAAAATAGAAACAAAATAGCATCAAGTGAGCTGCAGTTTTATGTACAAATGATGTCAGAGAAGAATAAACAGATCCCAGGTTTCAGATGACAGAAAGGTAAAAACTGCTCAAAGAACCACTCCTTAGAGCTAAGGTCTGCAGTTCACCATCTCTGCATACATGATGTGTTAAACCTTAAAGCGAATGAGCTGCAGTAGCAGCAAAAGATAACACCAGGTGCCTTCCTGTTTGCTAACCTGAGGAAACTGAGGGCCCAATTCAATCAAACTCATCAGAATTGAACAACGAATTGGAAAAAGTTGTTTCAAAGTTCAATTAGTCTTGATTTTGTTAGGGTCAAAGTTTGGCCAAAAACATGAAAGCACTAAGCCATCCTGCCTTGTCAGCAGTGTGATGGTGATGGTGGGGAACATTTTCTTGGCACACTTTAGGCTCTTTAGTATCAACTGAGCATTGTTTAAGAACCAGAGGCTCCCTGGTTACTGCTGCTCACCATGTCCCTCCCTTTATGGGCAAAGCTTACCCATATTCCAAAGGCTTCAGGAGTATCATACACAATGTCTCAGAGCTAAAAAATAAAAAATAAAAAAATAAAAAAATAAAAAAATTATTTTATGAGTATATAATAAAGTGTTTCTATTAACCTCCACAGTCACCACATCTTAATTTTAAAAAAAAGTAAAATCTTCAGAAAAATATTTCTGACACCTGGTTTAATGTAAACCAGAACTAATTAAGGCACTTCTGAAGTTAAAGTCTGAAGTTAAAGTGTGGCCCAACATGGTATTAGCAAGTTGTAGCTAATAAAGACCCTGGTGAGTGAAAATCTTTTTGTTTTTCTAAAATGGTTGAAATTTTCTCCTCCAATTTCCAGACATGTGGCAGGTACACAGACAAGGAACCATGTAACTTTTCCAGCTGACAGCCATTTACACCTCTCACATTAGATTATCTCACACTAAATCAGTTTTATAGAGACACTAAAATGACTACTGGCCCTGAAAGAGACTCTGTCTTCAAGAGTTATGACACATTTGGATTTTTTTATAGCAAGTTGTAGAGGAGTCTTCAGTCATGCAGGTTGTACAGAGCTCAATGCTGAGAGCAATCTCAGGTGATTGTCACGCCAATTGAGCTGTTGATTACTTTGTTTAAATGAGTAAAACTAGGCAAATTCTGCATACCTTCTACTTATTTTGTCCCATGAGGGAAGGGGAGAGATACTGCAGCTTCAGTTCTCCTTCAGGAATGGAAAAAAAAATAAGACAAATAAGAAAACTGCTTGGTTTTTACCTGTAACACCATGCAGGTCGCAGCAGATTTAGCCTACAAGAAAACATTGTAATCTTTAAACAGTATCTGCCTCTGTACCAGCTCAGATTACCAAATACATGGGAATGATGCGTGTTCCAGCGGCACACAAACACATTTTAAAAAGGAATCCTATGAACAAGATGGAATCCACAAAGGTAAATCCTACTGAGCTTTAAGGATAAATCAGATGTCAAAATTAATCTGAGTACTTTATTGCCTTGCAAGTCTGTTCTTGCATTTGTAGGAGAAAAAAAAAAGAAAAGAAAACTATAAGGAGTTCTGTGGCTCTTTCATACAGAAGTGAAGTGATTAACACCAACCCTCCCTCTGCCCTCTCAAAGCAGCTTTCTCTCTCTTCCTCTGCCTCTCTTTGTGCACTCCAGCCTCTCAGTGCTGCCAAGCCAGCGCCTGGCAGGCTCCTCTGCTCGTGGCGCATTAGGATGCAAAGCGCTCCATGTCGAGGGAGAAGGGGAGACTAACAAAAGCGCTTTAGTGTTGCAAAAACAAGCCCATCGGTGCATGCCTGTGAAAAGATCTGTGCGTCTGCTCTGACTCCCCTAACTCCCCCCAGTTCTCTGCATCACTCCACCACCCCTTCTGCAAAGAGAAAGCTCTCCGGGGAGATGCATCCATTTCTTGTCGTTCTCACTCCTCGTTTCCTGTGTTTCTACCTCCTTTTCCCTCCCCCCCATTCCTTCTCATGCGGCAGGTCCAAATTGCTTTGCCGGAACGACGATCATCCCAGCCGGAAAGGAAGTAAAGGTGGACGACTGCACCATCTGCCGCTGCCACAACGGAGACTGGTGGAAGCCGGCGCAGTGCTTGCGGCGGGAATGTCTCAACGGCCAGTCTTCATAAAGAAAGACTCCACTGCGGATGGTGAATAAACTCAGGCGAAGCTCTGCCTACTGCGCCATTTTATATGATTGACAGGGCATGAGCACAATTCCTACAAAAAAAAACAAAAATAAAAACAAAAAGAGTAAAAAGAAAACCAGAGACAGTGTAGAACTAAAGAGATGCTCTCACGAACTTCACACAAGTACAAAATTTTTGCCAGTGAGAAGATAATGGAACTTGTCTCACGGCTGTTCCCGCCCTGCAGTTTTACTCGGCCTATATATTTTCCAAAGTTATCTCTGCTGCTTTCTCTCAGAAACTTTCTAAGCTTCTTGAACTCTTTCCTATCCACCGGCAATGTTGAACTGCTCATGTCAAGTTTCTGTATGTATGTCATCAGCTTGTTGTTACTATATGTTCTTCACGGCCACGCTGGTGTTGTAAAGTTGGAAAAACAAGAAAAAGAAAAAAGAAAGAAAAAAATTGAAAGCACACTTTACTGAGCTTTTTTATGTTCTCCTGGTTATACTAGGATTACCACTGAAGACAAACTTGAGCTCCCCAACTTCCCTCCAAGAGCTTGTTTACAAAAGGCACATTAACGTTTGTCTTCATAAGATTTTTTTAAATCAATGTGGCTGTTGCTCATCTCTACCCTGCCATTGTCATATTTCATAAACCACAAAAATCCTAACAAACAGTTTTTTTTCTTTATAAGTATCCCATTACTTTGTGCCATGTCTCTGTGTAAGAGCAGCACAAACTAAGGAAGTCAGCATTACCACATGTAGCTGTGGCGCAAGCAAGATGGCAGCCACTGCAACCCTTTTGATGAGCAGAAACTACAGCCCTTACTGACCAACTGGTTTCTTTGTTTGTTTTTTTTCTCCGAGATCCAGATCTGCCAACTAACTAGCTGCTTGAACTTGTTATCAAAGCACTTAGTAAGCCAAGAGCAGCCTGCTTTAATTTTCCTTAATCAGGAGTATTCTGTAATAAATCATCCAGCTGGGTGCTTGGCAAAGCCTGCTTGCTGGGCACATTTAGCACGAACCGGCACACAAAGGGGGGAATCTGCACATGGTGAAGCCCTTTTAGGCAGCATTCACAAGTGTGATGTCCATGTGACGATACAGCCGCGTCATTCATCCACTATCTCAAGACAGTTTGTCGCTCTGCACTCACTGAGGCGCATAAAACACATGCATAAAGCGCGCTAAGATATAGAGCTCTAAAATGTAACACTGATTATGTCACAGATTTTCACTCTGCTCTCTCTGAAATGCACCAGAATGTCTCAGCCAGTTTAGAGCAGCTGTGTGGCCATCGCAATAAATATATTATAGGCAAGGCAAATATATTGAAGCACCTTACCAAGCACCATAAACATAAAATCTTTCACTTGATAAATACTACTCATTAATCCAAAGGTGATTTTCCATATGCTCCCGCCATTCATCACAAGGATTTTTTTCCCCGCGTTTCAAGAAAATCTGTTTCCGTTAACCTTTTAAACCCCATTCCTGTGCAGTGATGGATGAGTTGCTTAATAGCAGCTTCTAGCCCTCTGTAATGAGACAGCAATGAACAGAGGATTAAAGACCTGTGACTAAAGAGGTATGTCACCTTAAAAGGCATTAAAACTAATTTTAGAAGGATCCCAAAGTATGGATATCTGCTACATGTCTTGAAAAGTAAATTGGGTAAAGTTCAGTTTTAAAGAGGCTGTTAGAAATCTTTGAAATTTATGTTAGAAGGTTTTAAGCAGTTAATGTCTTACCAACAGCAAATAAATATCTTTGCATCGTCATTTTGTGTAAACCCATATTATTCGGTCACGGAGACTGAAGTTAACAAGAGACGCAAGATCAAATTAGATCGCCTTCTTATAACAATTCTCAAAAAACTCATTGACGTTTATGTAAATGTTATTTTATGAAGCTTTAAATTGTTATCATTATCCCTCTTGCATTATATGGCTTTTTTCACAAAAGCCAATGAGTATTTATGCAGGAAATAAAGGAAAGAGATTGAGTACCACTAATAATGTTCCTACATGAAATGTAATGAAAAAAGTATTTCTGGTCCAAGTAATTACCTAATACTAAAGTAAGTCCTGTAAAAATGCATGTAAAAATGTTCACTTAAATTTATTTGTTTTTGATTTTTAATGTAGTTCTTAATTTTTTAAAAATAGCACTTACAGAAATTACTATAATGGTGAAGTTGCTTTAGTGTTGGTCTGTCGTGTACTAGCCATTACCTTGAGCCTTTGTGACCAACCAATCTGGGTTTACACTAAGTGGAGTTAACGAACGTTATCTACGGTAGGTAAGATTTCCCAGTAAAATAACCCTATTTCAAAAATCCGGGGTTATCAACTTAAATAGATAAGAAATTTTAGGTAAGATTCTTTGAAGAGATCATTAGACTTCCACTGTAATAGCCCAACAAGATATTGCAGTGAAAATTATAATTTCTCAGTGATGGCAAGCCAACAGCTCTTCAAACAACCTAGAATGTCTTCACCTACTGTAAAACAATAAAATGTCTTATTATGAAGAGAAATAGAGGAACATTAAAGCTTAATCAGGTGGAGTCAATAAAATTACCTTCAAAAAAAGGAAATAGAAAAGGGCAAGTTTATATATATATATATATATATATATATATATATATATATATATATCCCTAGAGTTACTTAACTCACTCCCACAGCATGAGAACCATCCTAGCTTTAAAAATACAGCACAAACAACCTACAATATGCCATATGCCATTATTTGCCCCTCTTAATACTTTTTCTTGAGGTAATTAAGTCCTCTGTGGATTAAAATTCCTCACAGTTGTACCACAGGGGATTAATATAGTTATCTAATCCCATCATCTCAAGTTGTACTTAATTTTTGATTTTGAGGCATTGGCTCAGTTGGTCTATGCAGCATTTTCCAATTATCGTTCTAGCTACACTGTCTCCTTTGTTCACAGATGCAGACATCCCAGGGAAATTAACTAGCTAGTGAATATACTGTTTCTCTAAATTTCCAAGTCTCTTGGAGCTTAAGGCATTGATTTGTTACACGTTAACTTTCTAATATAAAACCTTCACTGACATCTACAGTCAGTGTATGACAAGCATCACCCACTGTCATGCATTTTAAACATTTGAATCAAAAAGCAGTACATCATCTGAATTTGAAAAACTGGGAAAAAGGCTAAAATGCTGTCATTTTATACAACTGCATCAAAAATGGCTAGGAAAACTTTAAAAACTGTCTTGTGAAATAGTATATAGTAAATATCCATTAAAATACTAGTGTCGCCAGTGTTGCATCCTAAGCACATTACCAAAGTATTTAAACTGTTCCATTTCAGGAATCAGCTAAAATGGCAGACTCTGACTTTTTCTGCAAACTCTCACAACAATCTGTATGACTTCAGATGACAATACTAACACATAACTTCACACATCTTTACTTTTTAAAAAATACCATGCTATCTAAAAGCAACAACAGAGTTTGCATCATTTTCATCTTTTAGCTGCTTTGATTTATCATCTTTCGTTGGGCACAGACAGAGCTCATCTATCTGGTGAGAGGTCTGCAGGCTCATAAAGCAACAATGACATGAATGGTTTATCAACTGAACCCTCTGTGCTCCAGACATTTCAGAATTATGAAAGGAAATTCATTCATCATAATTACTTTAAATGCCATCAAATTATTCAGCTTTTGGATGTGTCCAAAACAGGGAGAAAAAAATGCTAGAATTACAGGTCAAAGCCGAGACTGACTGAACAGAAAGAAAGAGAGTTCAAACTGACAGCACCACATACTGTATGGACAGGACTCAAAGGCTAAGCTGCCACCACAAATGCCTTATTGCTACTGTTCCAGATAAGATTCACAAAGTATGGCTTTTGGCAATCACACAGACTGAACAGCTCTGGACTTTTCTAAGTGCTGGCTTGTATCATTCCTCCTTGCTGTGATTTACTGTTAGATTTTACCCCCAAAACTATTCATTGTTTTATCCTCCAACACTCTAAAAACAGCCAGTGGGTTCAACGCGAGTACAAGGACAAGAGCAGTTCATTCACAGCCGAAACTCAAGAGGCTGGATCTAAAAATACACAGGCATTTGATAAAGGTAAAAAAAAAAAAAAAGAGAAAGAGAGAGAGGAAAAGAAAAAGAGAGAGAGAGGAGATGCAAAAGTGGTGGCTATGATTTGCACACGAAAGCTACTTGATCCTTATTGCAATGTGACATTGTAGCTCACTGTAGTGCTTGCTCTCACAAATGCATTTCCAACGCCTCTGAAGCGCACAGCTTTTAGCAAACTAAATTGGATGAACAATGGTTTCTCATTTTCTTGATTTGGTGAGCTGCTCTCATTGCCTGAACTGGAAAGTACAACGACAGAAGGTGAAGTGGTTGTCAACAGAAAATAAAACAGCCTAGATTTTAGATCAAGTGTTGCTGCAAATGTTGGAGCAGAGTTGTTATTCAGGTTGCTCTCAGAGAGCAAATCAATCAGGAAACTGTACATTTACAGCTGGATTCATGCTTCATTGCAGTAGATTGGATGCAAGCATGCAACAGCGCTGCATTGCTGCATGTGTTTCTTTTTTTGTTGATTTGCATTTTAAATAAAATTACTTGTTAATCAGTAGATTATCCCAGTGGCTTTCTTTAAGGAATTACATGGTTAAGCATACAGCTGTAAGCTTTAGTAAAACAAAACACACTACCTTTCAAAAAAGCAGCACATATCTGCTGTTCTCCTAGCCTCCCATTACTATTCTCCTTGAAAATATGTGGAAGGACAGATTGGCTGCTCTGTCTGTCTTTGTGGACTTTCTTGCAAGGAAGTTGAGTCTTTTTGTACGTTTGCAAATGTTTTGTTCAAACAATTCCATCTGTCCAGTCTTCACACTGCAGGCTTGTACATCGGCATTTTGTACAGGTTCCCCCTTTCTCCCTTTTCCATGAGACACCGACTTACTGTAGCTGGAAACTATCAACGATTGTGTTTTTTCCCCTTATTATTTTATTCTGCAACAAAACTGTTAAATGAAGTGTGCCTGAAAACCAACACATGTGGTAAAGAAAGATTAAAACACTGTTACTATACAATCAATTGTATTATTTTTCGGGTTGGGGGCAAGCACTAAGGATTTGTTGATAGTGGACTCAGATCATAGGAACATTTTAACTCATGAGCATATTTGATTGTATTTGAATACATGCTCACACAAGTTCAATTGAAACTGAAAAACAGAGTCCAAATTTCAAAGCAATCCTTGGTGCTCCACTAGTTGTTTATATGTAAATATCTTCAAAAGTAAAATGTGTATTCTGAAATCTCAGCTGGAGTAAAAAAAAATAATGTCATCAGAAATTACAAAATATGTATGATTCATTTAGACAACAAAATATTTTGTTAAATAGACATAAAAAGAAGTGTTATTCAAAGAATGTGTGTCAGTTCGTTTTTCGGTTGTGTTCAGCCTTTTTTTTTTTTTTTTTTTTTTTTTAAATCAGGAGGACGTTTTGCAATTTGTTGCCCCGGATCACCTTGAGAGACACGAAAGCACCTCCAAAAAACTAAAAAAAGAAGAAAAAACATGACTTGGAAGATGCTTTCTGGACAAATCCTTCTGAATTCTTTTTATTTTTGCTAAACACAATAACTGGTTCAGTGAACCAGAAAGCAGCAAAACCCTAAGGTATTACGTTTCCAAGGCAGAGGATATCAAAAAAAAAAAAAAAAAACACAGTCCTGCTGGCTCATGGTTGTAGGAGAGGAAGAATAGGGAGATACTAGTGCTTAATGGTTTTGTAATGCTCCCTGAGTTCAAGGGCATTACTCACTGGTATGTTCTTCCATTCCATTTCATTACAAGCCAGTCCGGGCTTCTATCTCGTCCTCCCTACTAATTGCCCTCCTCAACCTCCCACCATGAACAAAAAAGGGGGAAGCAATTTTATGCAGCACATTGCAATCAATAGCAATTAGGCGTGTCCCTTACTAATCCCTCTGAAAATGGTATCTTGGGAAATGGCCAGCAGAGGGTATTTAAAGTGCACATACCTGAACGTCTTTTTGAGTGTCAGGGCTTTATTTTCCTGTTGTACACATAACATTGACTTTCTGTCGGGTTTTTGGGGACCTATTGTCTGTTATATACTAAGCAGACATTCTCAATTAGATAATTATCTCTTTCTCCTATATTCATTTGCAATAAAAAAAAAAAATCACTCAAAAATACGCACGCACACACACACACACAACATTGAGTTCACATGGCAACAAACAAAACAGCCTGCAGAGTAGAATTTTGAGCAACAGATGAAAGTGCTCGAATTGAACTGCAGATCGACAGGCGCTGATGCTGAGCCTGTGCCGAAGTGTTGCTGTCAAGAGGGGGCAAATTATGATCTAATTCAATCCAATTTCAGCCGATCTAACTGCAGACCTCAACCCAGATCCACAAACTTTCTCTGCAGGGTGGTTTAGCTCACCCGTACAAGGCAGCTTGGAGCACCAGACAGCAACTTTTCATCAGACAGCTATTTTATTATCGTTTCACCACCTCCTTAGGATGAGATCTGGATGTCTAACCTAGTTTACAGGTGAGAAAAAAAATACCAGAGAGAGCCTATGTTAGAGGGATTAATATATTTACTGTGGCTTGTACTTTGTCTTTGTGAAAAATTATTTATCCTTTAGCTGATGTGAGCCCTGCCTGGAAAGTTTTTTTGGGGAGAAAAAAAATCATATTATATGGAGAAGCTGGTAGCCTTCATTTGATGACGCAAATTTCCTCAAGGAAAGGGATATTTTCAAGATAGTATCCTAATTGTGTGATTAACTTTATTAACTCAAGACTGAATACATCATCAAAGGGCATGTTGGTGGAAAGTTCAAGTACATTTGATCTTCAACCATTTGGATTATTTGTAGTTGTGTGTTGGAGGTGGTGTTTCAGTAAGTATAAATAAGTGTGTATGGTTAGTGGGTGTACGTATGTGAGTGGGTTTGTCACATTGGGGTGAATGTTTGTTACAGTGGTGACAATAGTAGAAGCCCTGCAACACACAGCTCCCAAGAGCAACGGAGGACAGGTGGACAACAGCCTCAGGCACAGAGACACAAGGCACCACCACAGGGTAGCCATACATCCTGCACAGAGGCAAGACATCAGTGCAGCACAGGAGCAGCTGACCCCAGGCCAAAGAAGCACAGAATACTGGGCCCTGGGACCCAGAACCAATCAGCACCGGCCTAGGACCCACAACAAACCCCAGCAGCAAGACTTCCCAGCACATCCCTTGTAGCCGTTGGTCACGCAACAGGCTCAGCAAAATCACAGATGAACGTTCATAGATCTGAGTCAGCAAACAGCTTTCATTTCCACCTAGTGCAACACCACAACAAAATGGCCATCTGTTCTACAACCATTACGATATCAAGCAAACATCAACATTACAGCTGCAGCGGAAGCTCCAAAAAATGCAATAGGAGCATCATAATTAACAATCTTTGAAAGAGAAATCCTAGAAATACAGCATTAGCATTATGCTAACCGGAGCAAACGCTCATCATATAAATCAAAGCAAAGTTCGAGGAGCAGCAAAGGACAATTGGGATTAGCTGGTGAACAGGAAAACAGCGGGAAAGAGCAGAGCAACATGGTAGCTAAGAACAAAAGAACAGAAATAGTTTACCTGCCATCCGGAAAATCCTCCATAGTCAAGATGGAGAATTCGATTCGTTCTCAGATTCCGGTTGACTGTTATTCTTCTCACCAAAATCAACTTCATCGCCATAGACCCAAAACGTTCAGACATTTCAGTGATGCTGATTGGCCAAATATTGTTTTAATTTTCCCAAGCAACCTTATACAACTGGTTAGTTCCATTTCAGAGGCGATGTAGTCTGGCGCCACGGAAGAGTTATGAAAGATGTCTGTGGGCGAAAATTCACTGTCTGGAGTCAACTGATGGAAATGTGTAAAAAATTCAAATTGTTTTAGGTCAGCACTAACTAGAAATGAAAACTAATTTATTTCTACATAATATTCCTTTGACATATGAGGGCAGCGCCTCCTATGGGCCAGCCGCCACTGGGACTGCCACGTCCCTCAAAAGGGGGACCAGCAAACCAACAGGCCTCTTTTCCTGCTTTCACTTACAAAAACATAGCGCCAGAAAATGCCAGTTGATGAGAAATCAACAAGTCCGTCAGGGGTGAGTACCCTCAGCGTGCCATTAATGGTCTTTCAGCCAAATATTCATTTTAGATTGATCAAAATCAAAACTTTAGATCCTTCTCCGTTTCTCCTTGAGTATAACAGTGAACTGACTTAAATGATGGTTTAGTGCACAGGTGTCAAACTCCAGTCCTGGAGGGCCACTGCCCTGCAACTTTTAGATGTGCCTCTGCTGCACCGCCTGAATAGAACAATTAGGTCATTAGCAAGGCTGTGGAGATCTTATCTGCACAAGAAGGAGGTAATTAAGCCATTTCATTCCAGTGTTTTGTACCTGTGGCACATCTAAAAACTGCAGGACACCGGCCCTTGAGGACTGGAGTTTTACACCCCTAGTTTAGTGACTTCTTTATCTGTGAGGGGTCTCTCAGCCTATGCCAGTACTAGACTTGTTTTATGATGGATAATGATTCTTGTTTTACTAGCTGGGATGCACCTTTAGCTCTCTGGACACGGTGCCCTTTTCCTTCCTGAAGGCTGGACATTCCCAGTGTTTACACTTGCAAATAATTGAAGAGACAAATGTGGCACCTGCAGGCATGTATGGCCTTAAGCAATAAACATTGACTGACTTAAGAAAAAGTATATTTATTTTAAGTAAATATAGTTTCAATCCAATAAACTTTAATATCGAAATTTTATTTCAATAACTCATTTCACCAAGTTACACAGACTGCATGCATTAGACTGTTGTTTTAAAGCCTTCATTTCTGGTCATTTTGAAAATGTTCTAACAGCTATTGAAATAAAACTTTTAAGATCAGAATATTACATCAGACAAATAATATGTGTAAATATTTTAATACAGAAATGTGTGCTTAATGAGATAAATCTGATGAGAAAGCTACCATAGCTACTTTGAATCTGATAAGAATGTATGAGTATTAATTTACTGAGTAGCACGTACAGTGTAGAAGTATTTGCTGTCCTCCTTGCATATTTCTTGTTTCCAGGTACCCAAGCACATGTGTATCAGAGATAAACAGAGAATTGTTTCCGCATTTTATCTTATGACAACCGCAAACTAAGCACAATCCCTTTTTGTTGACGTAGCTCTAATCATAGTAAACTCCTGAATTTGACCTTTTAGATCTCTTTTCTTTCATTATTAATTCAGGAGTCCAAAAATGATTACATTTCTACTAGCAATCTCTACACAATAAAAAACAAATATAATATACTGAAGAATATTTTTAATTCAGAGAAACATACAATTACACAACTACTCCACAAAAACTACGTAGACTAATTTTCTGAAAACACAAATATATTGGCTGGATTGATTTTTTTTTTTTTTAATTTCCATTTTAGTTATTTCAGTCTTATAAGGCCCTGAAAGCAAACATTGGTTAATAATACAAGTCTAAAAGAACAACTTTATTAGAATTTGTGTCATATTTTAAACACATACGGGATCATAAAATGAAACATAATTGTTTTAATTTGCAAAGGAATTAGTTATTTGTGATAGAAAACAACCAATGTATCACAAGTTAAAAACCATTCAGAGTGAGTAAAATCTAGAAGAAATGTTATTCATAGTGAATAAAAAAGGGGGAAAAAAACCAGATAGTAATTTAATGCTGAGGCACAGGGAGGAGGCTGAAGGCTGCAATGCAGTGGATGATCCAGGTTGAGGGAGCGGACCACACTTTCCCTCGTCTGACAACCGCCGGCTTGTAGGTTCCCTGTGGGTCGTAGATGATATACTGGGTGCAGAGGGCCTGGTCAGAGCCTGGCTCTGCATGATAGGCTGCTGCATTCAGAGTCTGTGTAACGTCGCTGTCCGGCTTTGGCTGCCGGCTCAGAAGTTGGCCGCCTCCTTCTCGCAACAGCTTGGCGAGCTCTTCTTTGGTCGTCCCCTTAAAGGAGCCAAGGAGGAAGAAGAAACAGCCATCGAAAAGCGGTGGAAGCTGGAGAAACAAAACTCTAGTTAATGTGTTATTTAGGTTTTTGTCATGCTTGCATGGCTCCTAATTCCAGATGAATAATTATTATTCCATCAAAAGAGTAGCTCAGAAAAAATGAAGCACAAACAGATAAAACAGATCTGAGGCTCTTGTGTTCTCAAGGCAAAATAATTCTCCAAAAGATTTAATTAAATCTCTATGAAATTCATAAATGCTATCAAATTTACTGTACAAGTGCTTAACTTAGATACTTTGCCAATAAGAGATTTTCAAAAACCTCACTCTCAAAAGAAACTAACTAGTGTTGCTGTTTAAAGCAGCACTAAATTAGAGAACTGTTCAAAGTAACTCAAGCATCATAGAGTATAGCATTTCAAGTAATGTTGTTCTTTAATAATATTTTAAATTAAGTTCCCTTTTTATCTGAAGTGCATGAGTGTCTATTACTATTTATGGTATCACATTAAAAGTTAGAATTTTTGTCCTTTCAGCAAAAAAAATAATAAAAAAAGAGAAAAGCATTGTCCTAACATTTGTAAAGCAAATAGCTACTTATATTTACATTGTCTAATGACAATACTAATTTGTATAAATTGTAGTTTTTCATGCTAAAACATCTCTTTTTTACCAACATCAATCACTATCAATAAGCTAAAGCTACACTAAAAAGTAATTCTGGTGGCAAATGCAGCCTCAAGGTGGAAAGTTCAGCTTTATTTTCTATCAAGCTCTCTCAATCCATCTGCTGTCTGGTGAGCAAGCAGCAATTTTCAAGCCTTGCAACAAATTCTTGTTTGGTCTGAGGTCATGACTCCGACTTGGCCAGTGCAAACTGTTTGTCTCGCCATTTGAGGATCGTCTGAGCTGCTGTTTCAGCTCTTTTCTTTTTGACATCTCAAAAAAAGACAAACCAAAAAGCTGCTTAGGAGGCATGACTATGTGTATACAGAATTCAAATATATTAAACCTAAACGAGACTCTAAACTAATCATGCCTCTGTTGATTTTTTTATTTTTTTTTTACTTTGTATTTGTGTGTTTAAAGTTTACCAAACTACATCTGTTGATGCGACTGCGCTGAGGGCCTTCTCCCGCTTCATGCTCAGCTTCAGGCAGCCACTTTCCCGCCTGCAGACATGCTTTCACCCCTGCCGACAAACAGATAAAGCAAACAAAATTAAGCTTGCAGCTGATTATGCTGACATGAAAGATTACGACAAGTTTTGAGAGAATGACAAAGCTCGTGACTACTCTGTTACAAGCTAGAAGATTTCAAGGATTGCCAAAGCTGAAGTTGTTGACAGAGAGATGCTCCCAGAGTTATGGAGTTAACGAAGCAACTATCATTGTAAATATTACACAAAACTTGAAACTCGAACACAGTTCAACTGAAACTGTGACAGCCAGTATGATAAGAAAATGTAAATTTTTTTAAAGAGTTGAATACAAATGTCCCACAGTGGCTGGAGAAATGTAGGTGTTACAGCAGCAAGTTATGGTAAAAATGGAATTATGCATTTTGTATGCATATCAAGAGATAAAGCATGAAAAAAAAATCAAACAATCCATTAATCAAAGTTCTCTGTTAATGGCTATCATGTTGTGGGAATTCTGAGATGGATGTAATGTTTTTTATAACTCCTTTTAAAAACGCATCACACAAGCATTACATGGTATGAATACACTTTCAGACGTTTTTTACCACACCTGCAAGCAAATTGCAAGATATAAATAACTCAATCCAGATCAGAATTTCAGACAAATCCAAATGTAGAATGTCCTAAAAAATACTTGAATACACAAATATAGAAATATTATACCTTCATCACAGGCAATTAGACATATTTTAAATTCATCTTTCCTCCACTCAATCAGGAGGATGGTGGGAGAGAGAAAAACCTCTAGACATCACAGTTAGAGAACTTCAGCAAGTCACAATAACAACCATCATTGGTTATCTACCAGGCAAACAATTGTTTAGAAAGCAAAAAAAAGGAAAGCCTGTTCTCTTAATGCCCTCAAACGGAAACAAAGTTTGCTGTTTATTTACATGTTAAACCATTTACATGTTATTTAAACCATGTAAATAACATGGTTTAACAGGAACCAGGTTATTTACACTATGACTAACAAGGAATGATGAATGACAGATGGTTCCTACTCTTAGTGTTAACATTTTACAGAAGGAAAGTTTTGGAACAAAATGCCATGAGCATTTAAATACAAAGGTTCTTCATCCAAATATTACAAGGTGTTGATGGTAACTATGCTAGGGGAGGTTGTGTGTTTGATATATCTGTTGCTCTATGACTCACTGCTTTTTAATAAATCACTAACAAAACAGAACCATTCTCTAACCATCCACATTTACGTCTATTCCTGAAAATTAATTCATAGTTTACGACTCAGAGACGGAAACAATTTTAATCAGCATTGTATCCATGGAAACACTTGCCCGGCATGTACGGTTCACCTCACAACCACCTCCACAATCATTCGACAGCATCTTTATTTTCTGAAACGTTTCTCCCAGCTGTTCGGCAAAATGAGAAAATTAGTGTAAATGTGTGCAAGTGAAAAACCCTGCCACAATAAAGCAAATTACATACATTCATACATGCATATCTGTAGGAAGCAGTAAATGGTGTGGCACTGTGATTACATTTCTTCAACCCACTTAATTATATCTTTGTTTCCTGCAGGGGAGTTGGGATAAAGAAAAGGAGAAGATAGCGAGGTTAATCGCTGTGGACGATTGTGCTTAGTGCTGAGGACTTATTAGCATATTTATTTATGTTCAGTTCAACTTCCAACCTCCAACCTTTGTGAGTCACTGAATGAGTGAGTGGCAAGATAAATGCTCCCCACTGATTAAACATTAAACCAACTGCAGTTCATTATGACACGTGGATCAGGTCAGGACGAGTTTAATCCTCAACCAAAATGACCCTGAAGAAATGCCCTGAGGTGCAATATGGGCAATTAGAAGTAACAAGAAGACACAGAACTTCAGTAATAAAAGAAACTCAAGTAGTCATGAGTACATGGTTAAATACACATGTCCAAACCAAACTTGAAAAAAATATTCAAAAACATGGATTTGGTTCACAAATTAGAATTTTAGGTAAACTTTCTTTATTCCAAACAACTTTAAAATTACACACCCCAGAAGAAATCTACACATGCATCTTCACTAAGCAGTCAACATAATTATTAGTATCTTGAGTAGCCTTGTGTAGAAATCAATGTAAACACAAAGATTGAAATAGAAACAAGTATGACATCATTTGACAGATTTTACATACATTAGCTTGCCAAATATCTTAGAGCTTGCTTAGTGTAATTTTAAAAATGGTAACATTATTAAGAAATATAGGGCTTCTTTAGTTTCGACAACTGGACTATCTGAGATGACAAAAAAATTTTTTCCAAACAGCCGTACTGGCTTTTTCTGCATGTAGGAGTCTCCCTTTCATCCTGCTGACTGGCAGTGCACTGTAACAAGTGGAGGAGGGCCAGTTCTGTCTATTTTGTTAAAAAGGGCTTTAAACTGGGAACACTATATCCTCATATTAACCAGTCCGATACTAATCGCCATCAATTTTTAATAAATACCTTTGAACAATTTGCAGAGAAACCGGTTTTTATTTGACTGTTTTGTGGACAATAAGTTTCTCACATAATTGCAATTCTCATCAGAATCTGTGGAGATTATTCAGATTGGTTAGTTTCCTGGCACAGCCCTAACTTTTAGAGATGAGATAATAAAAGGCAGAAGAATACCCAAATTCTATAAACAGATGGACAATAAAATTTTGACACCATCACGTTTACCCCCAAGACAACAATCCTAAACCCCAATTTAAACCATTTTGCAATAGAAAAAGCTGACTAAAATCAAACTAACATAAATTCAGAGGTGGTTATTCCTAGATTTTCTACACTACAGCCTGCAGCATCTAAACAACACAAATAGACCATATCCAATCTCATTCCCTAAACATGACTGAATTGGCTCAAGTTCACATACAAAGACACATCTGAGTCATTTGCATTCTGAACACAGTCCCAGAGAGAGAAGACCAGAGTCCAGTTCCTGGCAGTCATGCCTCTGGCAAGGTCATATGTTTCACAGAGGCTTGACCCTTGTTCAGCCTCTCACTGCAGGCTAAAAAGGGAAAGGTGGAACTTGTGAACTGAAAGGAATGCCCTTTCTCTGGCAACATGACAGCAAAAGCAACAAAACATTCAGGTTAATGATCATAACTTCATTTTAAGTAACAGTTTGATCTTTTAATTTTGAGATTGGTAACTAATGCTCTTTGGACATGCAAAGGAAAATCTGCTGGTGAATAAAATTATGCGACTCGACCGTCAGAACAGTAATCGGTTGGTCACAAACAAAAAGTACGATCTTAGATCTGCCCACAGCCTGGATCATCTTAAATTGCTTCTCAAAACTCATTTCTATTCTTTGGCATTTATTTGAGGTCTAATACTGTAGCTCTTCTGTTTTGATACTCTGTTTTTATCAACTTATGTTATTGTCGTTTTTGTACGGCACTTTGGTGCAGTTTTATACCTGTTTTTGAAGTGCTATATAAATAAATTTGACATTGATATCTTTTTCTTCCCTAAACAGTGAATGGATAATGGCCACAAGCTATTAGGGCAACATAATGGCAGTTTGGAAATTTCTTCTACCAAACTGTAGAAGAAAATTTACCAGATAAACTTTTTAATCAAGCTGTGCTTTTTATTTGATTTGATGCATAAATTAATACAATCTTATAATTACCAAATTTTATGTTGGATTCAAAACTACTAGCTCTATCAAAGAAATCCTACCAATGTTTTTTTTTTCTCTCTCTCTCTTTTATGAGACATATTGTTGGGGGGGAAAAAGGACTTGGTGGAAATCAAAATCTACAACTGAGACGTAAAAGAAAACTAGGAATCCATCAGCAAGGAAAAGCCTGACCTATTTATAATTTTGAACAGATCTTGTACAAAATGTTAAATTCTTGTTATTCTATTTCTATTATATTTTACCGCATGCAAAGAAGTACAGAGTTAATGAGCTTTAATATGTCAAATAAATGAAAAATACTGTTAAATTTTTTGGGGGAGACTTGATATATCTATATATATCTATATCTATATCTATATAGATAGATCTATCTAGATCTATATAGATAGATCTAGATAGATCTATCTATATAGATCTACAGTAGATAGATATCTATCTAGATCTAGATAGATAGATAGATAGATAGATAGATAGATAGATAGATAGATAGATAGATAGATAGATAGATAGATAGATAGATATGCATAAAAAAGTTAAACTACACTGCAATTCTTCAAGTCAAATCAAATTTCACCCTTTTAGCAATAAAGGATTTGTTTTAAAAATCATAATGTTTATTATGTGCTACATATGAAATATATGTATATATATACACACACCTATGTCTATCTAAATTTCAGTGACCACAGAATCTTTACATGTTAAACCTCTAATCCTAACATACTGTATGTAAATGATAAGCTGTACCTGTATTGATGCAAAGTGAACCATCTCCACACAACATGAAACACCTTATATCCTAAATTTGTGGTGCAGTTTCCATTTCCTTTAAAGGTGCAACTGTAACTGATAACCGCAGTACAAGTTTTGTGACTCACCACAAAGTGATGAGTCAGACACTTTGGGTAAGTGCAGTAATTGGAGCATGACAAGTAAAGAATTAGTTCAGAGCAGAAACTTCAGATAGATAATGTGTTCCGGTTGGTAAATCCATGTTTTGATCCTTACAAGGGTCAGCTAATAAAATACATTTTAAATTGATGTTAATATACGTGTTAATTAGCATTTTGTTTCCTATGTTACTTATGTAAAATTTGTTTATTTCTATCTTGCATGTTAAGAAATAAACTAAAGTTAAATAAAAATGCATGGTCTTATTTTTATATTGAAGAATAAAAGAGTAACATTTTTAACTTGTGAAAAATCTATTTAATAGTTTACCCCCCACCACTCAACCAAAAGGAGAATCTTCTTAGACAGGATAAAATGTTAATCCTGCTTCCCTAAAATAACAGCAGCGCTACAAAACATAATTCTGACAAAAGAGGTAATCCAGGCCTTGGCCTAGATGACAGCGATGGCACACAAAGCCAGGTGACAGTGAGAAGTCACACACATACACCCGGACAGAAACAGAGAAGATGCCACAGTGACTGTCATGAGGGCGTGAAGATGTGTCAAGTGTTCAGCCAGCGTGGAGGAAAAAAGAAAACAAAAGGAAAGGGCTGAATGTGGTCCAAATGCACAAAATATTACAGAAACACACATCTGGAGCCAAACTGGCAGGCAGCAGCACTCCTAGCATTGTGCTCAACACACACGCACACACCGACAGTGAAGTGATGCTACTGACAAATACAGCAGCAAAGGGCACGCCAAGGTGCCAGAAAACTCTTTGACAGCTAGTCTCTTTTTCCTTTGCTGGAAGCCGGCTTACTCAGAATTTCTGCTTGTTAACTCGGTACTGGGATAGCAGGGGGAGGGGGGACTAGCTGAGAATAGCAAAACTGGTTTTCGGATTACCAAAATGAGAGGAGGCAAAGTGACTAGGCCATCATTTAATTGCTATCGATATTGAAGACTTCTTGGGCAATCTTTAACCAAATTCTATCCCCCAGTCATCCACCCACCTCATCTGCCTGTCAGACATGTAAGAAGGTGAGTGCACACACCACAGGAGGCACAAACTATTGATCTGAAAATTGCCTGTTGCAACATTTTTCTTTGAATGTTTCCCAGAGCAGTGCGTGTTCTGCATTTAGAAATCCTTACTCCACACAAGGAGTCTGATTTCAACGGCTTGCAGAGAGTACAAAGTTTGAAGATATGCTCTAGATTTCTTCGGTACTGAGGAGAATTAACCTCTTGTCTTTATTGCATAGGCAGCCTCAAAAGTAAACTCAGTGTTGCTTAAAGTATAGCCCTGAAATAAGAAGAGAGCAATTCAGATGTTGCCTGAGACATAGCAGGAAATGATAAATATACAAATCAATTGCTCATTGTAAAATGTTAGAGTGGTTTGCTATTTGCAAAAAGGGAGCTTTCTCAGGAAAAAAAAATTATCAATGTTGTGCTGGCCTTGCTCAGAAGAATTTTTTTATTTTTTTATTCACAGGTGCCAAAAAGTATGAAAAAACTGCAATGGCACTGCCTTAGGATGACTGCGGTGAGAGGTTAGTCCACTTCCAGCAGTAGCTTTAAAGTCAAATTCAAAAAAGGTGCCCACAGAGAATTGTTCCAGTCAGCAGCTCACTTCATACTTACAGCTGTATTTGACAACCCAGCAGCCAGCAAGAAGACCCAGGAGGGTGGAGTAGGTGGTGGGCATTTGTCCTTCTGGCACGACGACATGGCTCACTGGGAGAAGAAAACAAACATGTACAAAACCAAACTGAAAAGAGACACTTAAGGGAGTCGTGATACAAACTTAAAATAACAGCAGTCTGTGCTTGACTATATAGTTCCAAAATGTGTGATCAATGATAAGGTATAAAGAAGAAAGAAAAATAAGAGGCCATTAAGGAGCAGCTTATTGTGCATCAGACTTTTAACATGTTGTCACGTTATAACACACCAACATATTTTATTGAGATTTTATGTGACACATTAACAAGAAAGCAGGGCAATGAGACATGGCTTTCACATTTTTGAGAAAAAAAAAAAGTCATAAAAGTAAATAAAATCCAGTTAAACTCTAATAAGTAAAAATAAAATAAATAAATTGAACTGCTTAATTTACCTAAGAATCAATGCCGGTATTTTGCAATGTCCATAGAAATTACTATATTAGTAAACAAACAACATAATGAAGACCAAGTAGGTTTAAGTTACAAAACAAAACCCCCAGTCTTTGACCAGCTCATGGGATACTGGTCAAATCAAACAAAAATGAAAAGGGTAACACATAACTGTAAACCTGTAAATAAACAGTTGTCCACCCAAACTGTGCAGAGATCCACAAGTCATGTGGGAGAATCAGTCACAGCACAAATATTAAGCATGCATAAATCACTATTTTTAACAGAAGAATAGCCAGAAGAAAGCATTTATTAAAGATAAGCCATTTTAAGTTCTTTCGCTGTTTGCTACAGACCATGAAGGAGAAACGGCAAGTGTGTTGAAGAAGTTGCTCAGGTCAGACGAGACCAAAATTAAACTTTTTCATCTGCATGCAAAGTGCTTGTGGAGAAAAACTGTCACCTTGAACACAATATCCTTATGGTGAAACATTTTCTTTATCAGGAACTAGGCCTGGATGATAGTAGAAAATAATGCGTTTTGATATGATTGCTAAATATCGCATGTGACCACATGACTGGTTAACACTGTGACAACCATTTCAATTAACCCACATGTCCTACACTACAACCTATATTGTCTATCTTGACAATGTTTCCATTATCCCTTAAAAATCTTGGTCATGTCTAAATAAGGACACTTGAAGGTCTCTCAAGTGGCCAAATTAAGTATTGGCAAGCAGAGTTTTCATGCATAACACCCGAGAGATTATAGTCCACAATGCACTGTACCCAACCAGTTCTTTGAGATTGCAACAAAATAGGTCAGAAATAAATCTAAATGAGTCTGTGGGAAACTGATGTTGAAAGAAAAAAAGAAAGTCAAAAGATCTCTAAACGTGCAAAGATGGAGGAATGCGAAAGTGTTGAAGCCGCATTTACAGCAAAAGGTGACCCACAAAGACATGGTTCAGAAGAGCCAAATAATAATGTTTGCCACGTTTATTTGAAGGTACTCCACTTTGTCCAACACTGCGAATACTTTTAAGTATAATATGCAGGGCATAACATTAGCAATCATCAGATATACACACAGCAAAACAACATACTCTCATATCTCAGTTTTTCAATTATACATTTAGAGAAAATGTAGATCTCTGGCTGTTGAGGTGATTTCATTCACCATAATTAGTCACTTTTTGGGTTAATAAACATGTTTTTAATGAAAAAAGTGGAAATTAGAAAACTAATTTTAAAATTTTTTTAAAAGTTTAAAAATTTGAGAAATAATAAAACAGATTTCATAGGACCTACCTTACCCTAGCTATAATGAAGGTATACTGCTCACAGTGTTAATTCACCAGCGTTTCTCACTTTGAGTGAGTGACCAGGTAAACCGACTGTACGCCTGTGAAACTGCTGCTGACAATGAAACAAAAACCAGAGCCGGGGTTTTTCCTGTAAAAGGCAGGGTCACATAATTATAGGTTAATTAAAATTTAAATACAAGCTTATTGCCTCTTCGTTCAATGAGTGAGCAGAGTTGACAAGTGCAGAACGAACATAATTATATCCCAGGGGTAAAACCCTTTTACATTTTGCATTGAAACTGTAGCATTCAGCTCGAAATGATAAAAACTGGAAAAAAAAGTCTGGAAGTACAAACAGTCACCCCTGCAGCCAGAGGGGGGGAAACAACAAGAAGCTCCTCTGCTTTTCATTAGTGAGAATTCATCACTCTGACAGCACCTCCAAACATTTTATGAGGAACGATTTCAATTACTTCTGCTCTCCAGTGTTCTTCAAGCCATTACTATGCAACAGTGAAGGAGCTGCTGCATCACAATGATATATACACCACTAAAAGCAGCTGTTTGCTACTGTTGAACCTTCATGAGTGATAATGCTCAGGTACTGACTTCACAGCTTTTACAGTACAAATGGATCTTACTCCTTAGTAAGGCGTATGGAGCATAGCTGTGTGTGGGGAAAAATATAATTGGAGTTAAAACAAAAAACAAAAACAAAAAAAAATCTTAAGATTGCAGAAATAATTTCACCAAACATTAGAACTGAAGTGTGTGACTGTCTCTTCATGATAGATTTCTCATTCTTCCAAAATGGGAAGCTGGGACAAAACTGCCCATTTATATAACAACTTCTGTGTACTTCTAAGAATATTGGGCAGGAAAAGGTGTTTATGCAACAACAGCTGCAATGAAAAACTGGCTGTTGACCAATTTTCACCTTGATCGACCTTCTTTTTATCTTTAGCGAATTCGTCACGTGAGAGTTTTACTAGGCAATAGGTGTCCAAACACCAGTGTCTTGCTTCAACACAGCTGATTCAAATGGTCCAATTAACTCCTCTGCATGTGATGCCTGCTAACGACCCATCAGGTAGGAAAACTGTTGCTCTGTGTTATCATTTGGATCCTAATATAAAGAATATGTAATTTATGACTACTCATGGCAGGAAGACGAGAAAAAAATGATTTTGAATGCTGTTTCTTTCGTCCTATGCAATAGGTCCAAAAGAGAGCTCAGAAAAAACTAAAATAAAAATCGGTATCACGGGGAAAAAAAGCTTTACAATACATGCATCTCCAATTTGTACATTTATTGTTTACTCCTGAAAATCTCAGTTGCTGAAAAGTTGTTAGAAAATAATGGTTGTCAAGCAATGACATAGAGGCAGAATTTCAGGTTTATTTCTGAAATAATGGATAGCCATGAGCAAGAGTTGGTAAGCAAGATAAAAGAACACTACCTGAGCCAGAAAAGGTATGAACGATCCTTCCTCCCAGTAGCACTCCCAGTTTGACTAGCTGACGCTGCTCTGGTGATGATAGCTTGCTGGCCAATAACATCAAAGTCTGATCCCTTCTCACACTCTCACTCGACTAAAATGAGACATAAGAACACGGTTATACAGTCTCCGGGCACTTAATGCAAGAATATCGCCGCTTGAGGGTTGCCAAATGCAAGATGGAAAAAAGGATTATTCACTGATTTATGAAGACATACCGCAGAGATAGTGGCTGAGGGGCTATGAGATGTATGAGAATTAGCATATTGGATTCCTTCTGCAGCTTCCTGGAAAATCGCCAGCATCTCCTGGCTCACTGCATAATCTGCAGGACGCTTTCCATGTAGATTACTGCAAAGAGGACATAAAATTCACAGATAAAGCATATCAGTGTTTCAAAGAAAATACCTCTTTGTGTGTTTGTGAAGATGAGGATGAAAAAGACAAAAAACATAAAATAAAACACAACTAAAGCAAAAGGACACACAAAACTCAGGTGGTTTAGTGCAAGAGAATGTTCCAGTCTGTACTCTGATATCTAATCAAGAATAACTTCTGATGTTAAACATAATAGTAACCTCCAATAGAATTTTGTCAAGATCTGTATGTGTAAAAATGTTAAATTTCAGAGTTTCTATAGATGTTTTCTATATTTTACCAGTCTAGTTTCAAGCCAATTTGTCAAGTATTTCCCACCCCCCATTCTGGCCCTCCTCACATTAGAATCTTTAGTCCAAAGAACATCCTCTCAATAAGAAATTAATATACTTCCAACATGTTATCACAATACTTGCAAATCTAAGTCACAATCTCTAGCCAAGCAGAACTGTAGAGTTCAATAATCCCGTGTTGAAGGAAAAACAATCTGGCAAAAAATCATACCTCACCTTTTTGGTGAAGCTGTGCAACAATGTATGATTTTCCCTTGATGAACAATAATCTTTGTCTCTCTTTAGTTTGATATGAGGTAAAACCAAAATATAAATTCCAGTTTTATCAAAGATCAAAATTTAATTTAATACAACACTCTACACAATCATTGCCACAATCACTCCTAAAAGTGCATGATAGAAACATCCTTGTTAAACTTTGTTTTATTTTTATTTTTACTTTTCATTTGTTGACTTGTGTGGTGTTTCAGTTATTAAAACTGTTTCCTTACACCAAAATGAATTTGAATCCTGTCTGGAGCCTTTCTTTACATGGCGTACATGTTCTCCTTATGCAGGCATCATTTTCCTCTGACTTCTTCGCACAGTTACAAAACATTTGATATTTACAGAAATGCATCTAAAGAAGAAGATCCCCGTTTCTGTGGGGATTCAGCATATATTTTAAATCTGGTACACAGAGGCTTAAAATCAAATCAAAAGCACCGCTATGCACAGATACTCAAAGATGATAAAAGTGCAACCATCTCCTGGTTACAAAGAGGATGTTGAAATGAAGAGCGAGTTTGAGAAAGCTGCCTGAAAGGTCACCTTGAGGAAGTGCAAAAGAAGGAAAAAAAGGGATGAAGAGAGAGGATGGCAGGAAGAGAGGATACAAATAGAAGAACCGAGCCCAGCAGGTCGTCTCTAAAAGATTAGGCGTCAGCAAAGATAACACCTGGGGGACAATTAATAGGTCCACTGGTCCATAAAATATTTCATTTGGATTCATTCTCCCAGCCAAATACACACACAAATATAAACAAACAGAGAATGTCCCTGACACTTCAACATATGCATGCACACACGGTTGGTGTGTGCATGCGAGAAGAATATGTAAAAATTTCAAGGAAAAGGGAAAAAAACATCATGGCGGAGGTAAAGTAATAAACACTACAGGGCTCTGCTTCTGCTTGACCACAAGTTTGATTCTAGTGAGCATGAGCTGCAACATGAATCAAAACTAATCACTGCCACCATTTTAGGACTATAGAAGCATTATAACAATGCAATAAAAAATTATCGCAATCTAAACAGTCCTGATATTGCAATAGCAATATATTGTGCAGCCCTATAATAGTTTATGTGTTTATATTGAAAGATTATAATGATATTTTTGATTCTTATGTTTTCATGCAAACATTTCCATTTTTATTCCACACAATAAAATAAAACTAATGGCAAAAGATTTTCATTTTTCGTTTAGACCTTCCATGTCAGTCGGCTTCAAACAGTATGCTGTATATTTTTCTACTCCTTCAGCTGCATTTTCTCTCACAGTAAACTTTTTTTTTGCTCTAAAACTCAAAAAGAGAAATAAAGCTGTATGTAAACAAGGTTGTATAAGCTATCTTTTCTTCTTAGTGCCAAAGGTTTTATGGTTCGTGTTAAAATTAATCTTTAGGTGTAAGGCAAAAATGACTATTTGAATTATAAAGACTGATGAGCCATGTTAGGTCAGCAGTTTGCATCCTCCACAAAATCTCCTTTCCTCAACGCCTATGAATTTGTGCATAGGTTAGACAAAAGACCACTGGCTTTTACTGCATATATGATTTTTAAATTTAGTTCAAAATTAACAGTAAAATTAACAGAGGGTGTCTTGTCATTTCCAACAGTCCTGCAGTTCCTGCAGCACCTTTGCTTAAGCCATTAGCAATATTTCAAATTTCAACTGAAAACAATTAGAGTTCAGCACATAGGAGCCAAAACTCTTCAGTCTGCACTTTGGCTTGGCAAGCAACTACAGCAGACAGTATAGTTTATGGAGTATACTTCAAAGATTGGGAATATAATGACACCCACTCTCTAAAAGTTGTCAGACCCACATCATCTTAAAGGTGGCCTCTAAGGCTTTCCTATAAAGAAGCAAAGTTTCTGCTTACACTCAGTCTTTCTCACCAAAACACATTCTGTGAACCATTGAGGTTGAACAAAGCTGGAGAATAATTTTGCCAGTTATAAAAACATACGCACAGAATTTTAATTAAGACACTTACTTTCTTGTGCCTTTCTCAAAATGATAACATTTTGTTTCTTATTTTGTAGTGACATGTTGACTGTCTAATTGTGAGAAGTGAATGCAGAGAATTAAATAGCCAACAAAGGCTCCAGTTATTACACACAGTCCAAAAAAAAAGATTTCACAAATACCTTCTACTATTTAATGACATTGCTTATTTATTGAATGAACATACATTTTGTAACTACACAGGTTTAGTTTATATGCAGTACGTTTTAATGATATGCGAGCACTGTGTAAGGCCCTGAGTTGACATTAATTAACAACCAAATATAGACTGATGGTTTTGAATTAGTGTATGGATTCAGCATTATTCCTCTGCCAGCTGTCAGTTCAAACATATTGAGTAACTTCTTATCTACTTACTGTCATTTTTTTACTTTAATCACATGGTAATAATCAGTGGCAGCAAACTGCCTTTTACATATTCAGTGTGTAATTTTCAGGCCACTTCTTTAACGTCCTACAAGTTCAGCTGTGGTAATATTTACAGCTCCAGCACCGATGCAGAGCATTATTTTACATGTCATGTGTCTGTCCAGGTGTATAAAATACATTCTGATTTAAAACTAAGACTCATATCTAATGCAAGGTTGATTATGCATATGAAGTTTGTGCTGCTATAGCAAGCTCAAGCACACAAATCTGACTTTTCACCCACAAAAATTGTTTTCCCTCAAAATCCTTATAGAATATTCTAGGCAGATCTTTTAAATTAGTTTTGATCTCTTATTATGTGCAGTTTGGGTCCTGAGTTCTCAAAATATCAATGTTCGCCTGACCCTGATGCACAGACTCTTGTCAAAATATCTGACAATATGTTGAAGTATTTATTGTACATCTTAAAAATGTTCATAACTAAAACTTGAATATGAAAAAAAACTGAAAGAAAAAAGAAAAAGAAATATATTCAATTTGACAGCCCCTCCCAGCCTCTAATCCAAAGTCTATTTCTTAATAGTTCATCAAGTCATCGTGACAACTCTTTCCCCCAGACACTAACGGCTGCGTTCTGAGGCTCAAAGAAATAGAGAATGGAAAAAAAAAAAAAAACAACTCACAGCACACAACCATGAGAAGTCCTGCCTGTTTGAGAAAACCGAACAGGACTGGTAAAAAACAAATATGACGAATATTTGATTTTTATTTTATGCTTTGAGATGTCCATCCAGTTTAGCTTAAAAATCTTGCAAGATTGTAGTTTTGCTTTTTTTTTCCCACACCATATAATGAGGTACTAAAACTGTCATTTTAGTGATGCATTTTTTAAAGTCAGAAATACAGAATCTTTTGCCTGCTTTAAGTCGTAATAAATATAATTTATTGGGAAATAACTGATCCCTCAGACAGAATTTTGATAGTGATAGATATATGACACTGATCTTTTACAATCAATAGGTTTTCAAGTGCAACACAGCAATGGAACAGGATAGCAATGAAAGAATGCAGTTAAAAGACGAAAACCCGTCATGCACACAGGCAACAAAAGAAATCATCAAAAACTACTTCCAAACCCAGAGCTTCGTGCCAGTCATTCCATTAGGAATTGAACTGGCAGATGTCTTTGCTTGGCTTGTGTGAATGTGGCAGGCACGGAAGAAGTTTGGATGATGATTACATTCACCAGGCAGTGACCTGAAAGGCTCTCTGCATCAGTACTAAGAGGTTACAGAAGCAAAGAATGTATGGCCATGCATTAAAGGAGTCACCCAAGCAATAAGACAAACACAGTGACGCAAGCAATGTAGAAAAAAGACGATTGGTAATTACCAAAGAAAGAAAGCGACCCTGATCAACCAGACTAATCATCATAACGATGACCTAATGTCTCCTACCTCATTACAAGCAATGTTCTGCCCATCTACACTGCTTCCATAAGTGTTAGTACAGCATCAGGAGTGATAATAAGCATTAGCCTTGCATCTGTCCACCTATGCACACTTTTTTTTTTCTCACACCCTGTTCCTATACACACACGGCTCACGAGTGACTGGGAAAAGAGCATTTCACCATTTATGTATCCATCCAGTCATTGTCTGTATCTGGGCAAGTGGATACAGACAACGACTCTAGTAGTTATTGGGTGAGATTTGGGGGACACTGTTGATAGGTTACCAGTCCACCACAAGGCAACACAGAGACACACAGTACAAACAACCATGCATGCACACACTCACATCTGGGGGCATTTTTAGAGTCACTTATTAATCTAACAGCCGTGTTTTAGACAATGATAGAATCCAAACATGCATAGAAAACATGCAAAACTCCATGCAGAAAGACTTGGGATTCGAACCCAAGCAACAGTGTGGGCTTACTACATTTTCTACATTTTGGCAGGAGACTGAGAAAAATGTACTTATTACAAATTTAGTGAAAATGTTTACCTTCCTGTATCAAAGCTTCCTTGCCCGAGCTGTCAGTCTTATTTTGTCCAAGTAATTTACATCCAAAATTAAAATACTTTGTTTGATTGGAATGGGCTTGAGAGGTACATATAATACAATTTGCCAGATTTAGCAGGGAGCAGCTGTTGGTAACCATATCATTTACCCTTAATGTAAAAAGAGAATATTCTGCATTGACAGAGAAACTCTTGTTGCCAAGCTTCAAAGTATTCATTACAAAGATGGATGAAAGTGGGCATGGGCTGGTATGAGGTTCTCAAGATATAATGACTTGACTAAAACTATTACCTTTTCATTTACAAAAAAAGGTTTGGAGAACAAAAATGCAGAATATGATTACAATTATTTTGTGTAAGACAAAAATCCTTCCTACTTCACCAACATATTAAATTTCATATTTCTGACTTCATATTTATTGATGTTTGAAATATAGCTTTTACCAAAGATATAGCAACAATCTCCAACAAACTTAGTCAGGCCTCTGTCTCTTTAAGAAGCTCCTACTCTTTCCAACACTGTGCCTTCAACACGACTTCACAACAATGCTTCTGATGTCAATAGTTACAACTATTACTAGGAGAGTTGAACAGAAAACTAGTCAACAAGACTACTTTAACAAGAAAAGACATATACAGTATGTAACTTACAGAACGTTCTGGGAGGCACCGAGATGCAGCAGCAGCTTAACAATGGCTGCATGTCCATTCCTCACAGCATCATGGAGTGGAGAATCATTTTCATAGCCAGGTGTGTTCAACAGGGCTCCCCTTGCGACCAAAACCTTCACAGCTGCCAGGTGGCCCAGATTACATGCCTCATGCTGAAACAAGAGGCAAAAAGACTAGCAGTCATTCTGTGCAACTCATGCTCATTATTGTCCACTGTTATTTTCAAAAGAGGTCTATTACCATAAATTCTGCAATGAAACGTGTTTGTTTTTTTTGTTTCCCATTTTGCTGTTTGAGACAAAAATATATCAAACACATCATGTCATTGTGAAAACAATGTTTACCTCTGAAAAATACCTCCACACCTTCAATACACTTCTGCATAATTTTTGATACCTAATCAAATTAATAAAAAAAATAAAACAAACCCAATTACTATACCTTTTGTAATTATTAGCTATTTAAAACAATATTTTTTCTGAAAGAAATACAAATGAGGCCTAGAACTAATAATATTTTGTAATTTAATTTGACAAAGTTTTTATCCTGTGTTAATGGTTTATTTTTCTAAACAAAAGTAGAATTGCTCAAAATCTGCACAATATGCTATTTTGCAGAGTATGAAAGTTATATTGTAAACAATAGGAACTATATATCTGGTGTGGGCATAAAGGACAATGGAGTAAATCCAAGTTTCCAAATATGTCAAAATTTATAAATATAAAAGCAAGACATCTAAAACATTATAGTGTACCAAATATTATGTCCAACCAGTCATTCTCGACTGTGATGTTGCAATAACATTTGTGATCATTTCATTGTGTACCTCTAATAAAATTTTATGTTTTGGTTGTTTTCAGATTTTACAGTTCAGCTAAAATGTTAACTATTTGTTTTAAATAAAAAGTCACAATAGGAAAAACATAGCACAGTAAATACTGAGAATGGATTGCATTACAATATTTTATCTAGTAAATTAAACTCGCCTTTTATCATTTCTTACCGCCCAACTGTTTCATGCAAACACAGGCTATTTCAAGTCTTTTTTTCCCCCCCCTATTTTTTTTAGTCCTGGCCATCTGTACCAAACAAATGTTTGTTTTACTCACAGGAATTAAAATCCACGGATTTGTAAAGTGCACAAACAAAATCTGTTTCATTTTATTTGCTCAAGGCTCAACAATTGCAGAAAGGCAGACACTTGTATTATCTTAGAAGACTAATAAAACAGAGTTATGAAAGTGATGCTGAAACTAGAGAAGTGAAAAAGACACATCGGGGAGCAGAGGCTCACATAAGTTCCAAGAAATATACAAGCAGTCAAATAATATTTCAAACTCAAAGCTGTATTGTAAGCATTTCAAAACATCAGCTGCAAACTGTCAGAGCTCAAATTGAACAAGTCTGAGGGGAGCTAGCAGTCACATTAAGGGATGTAATAAAGTCAGAGGCAAACACTGACATTTGTTCTCAAAGACAAAAAAAGCAAGATAACCAAGGGAACAAGTGACAGCACTTCCAACTTTTCCTGTTCAAGCAGAACTGTGTAAAAACACAAAGCAACACACCTTTTAGGTTTACCTTATAGTTAAACAATTGCAGCGATTACAGTAATTATCTTACTAAGGATACAACGCTCTGATAAAGTCACAGCAAAATCCTTTTTAGCTGTGTTTTACATACATTTCTACAAGAAAAGACGTTTAAAAATGTACTCAGGCTTCCTTTTGTTTGGAGCTTAATATTCTCTTAACATGAATACTGTAAAGGATTAGATGAAATCTAGTGCTGGATAAAAATGACAAATTTCCCCTGTGCTACATCTATCAAACAGAAAAAAACTGACTCCTTGTCATAAGAAAAGCTAAAGCTTTGGTTGTTCCAAGCTGTTGTCAGAAATGTGTGTGGCCAACTTTTCTCGGGAGAACTGTGTTGAACGATATGAACTTAGAATTTTTTTGCAGTATTCTGTGCTACTATTATAAGATTAAAAGTGGTAAAAAAAAATAAAAAAATAAAAAGTTCTTGTTTTATTTTTGGCAACTGTATGGTTGTGAATGCATGATAAAGAATTCATAGCACCAGAAACAATATATATATATTTTTAACATTTCCATTTGAAAACAGCTTCTTCAAGACGCCATTTACCAAAATGAACACAGTAACCGTATTTAATAATACTTTTGAACTTATTGCCATTTATCCTGTGGAACAGTGGAAAAAACAGCAAAAATAACGTTTTTCAATCGCATTGTTAGTAACTATTTTCCGGACTATAAGTCGCTCTGGAGTTTAAGTCGCACCAGCCATAAAATGCATAATAAGGAAGAAAAATTCATATATAAGCCGCACCGGAGTATAAGTCGCATTTTTGGGGGATATTTATTTGATAAAATCCAACACCAAGAACAGACCTGTCACCATCAAAGGCAATACAAATAGAAGAGAGGCAACAACAGGCTAGTACGGTATGCTAACGTTACATGACACATGAACAACGAACTGAGAACGTGCCTGGTATGTTAACATAACATATTAAGAGTTATTCAGATAACTATAGCATAAATAACATGCTAACAAGTTAACCAAACCATCAGTGTCACTCCAAATCACTAAACGCAATGAAATCTTCGTCCTGTGTCGTTTTTAAACAGCTCGGCTAACTTCTTCTACCTCTCNGAAGGTAGAATAACACAGGCCTAGAGCGCCCTCTTGCGGTTTAGTGTGAAAATAACATGTGATATGATATAATAATGTGTAAATTTACACACATAAGTCGCTTCGGAGTATAAGTCGCACCCCCGGCCAAACTATGAAATAAACTGTGACTTATAGTCCGGAAAATACGGTAGTTCTTTACTTATTTACCATAAATAATTGAAACTTACAATGATAAAGATCAATTTAAAATCTTATGATAAGAGTGGCATTTTTCAGTCAGTACAAATGTTTCACACTTATGCAATTACAGCCATGTAAAATATAAAAAATAAGGACACCTAATTAAAAACCCGATTGTTTTCCAAAGGGATATTTCAGATCATATTTAACAACACTGAAAAACAACATAAACAAAAGTAATGTATTTTGTGATGAGAACTAAATCTGGACACCACCTCATTATCATAGATTCTACCATTTACATATGATGAGGATAAACTTTCTTGGTCCTCCTGCTACAAAGTCATGACAATTCATATTTGGCATGAGGTTCTTTTCCTAGAATCCTGTATTCTGCTCTTGCCAAACATGTTCACTATTTTGTTGTCCAAATAATTTAATTTCACTCATCTATCCAAAGAATGTTATTCCTGATTGCTGGTTTTTGTCCATGTTTTCAGTGGCCAAACATAGTCAGGCCTTCGTGTTTATTTTTATATCTCTTTGCTTCCATCTGTATAGTTGCTTAGATTGATGTATATAGACTTACCAGTGGTGTCCAGCCGGCGTTATCTTTCAGGTTGGGGTCGGCTCCCTGATCCAGAAGTTCTTTGACAGAATCTACATCTCCCTGCAGGGTACATATAGTAAACAACAATTCTTGATGTGAGAATCCCAAAAATGTAACATCAACCCATTTGAAAAAATAACACCCGATGCCTGAGGACAAAAAGAACCCAGGTTTATCAATCAGCCTCCACAGAGAGCCATTGATTCCCGTGTCAGTGATGCTGGGAGGGATTACAGCCATGTTCATGAGGATTACTGAACAGCAGAACATGCCTGTCCGATCACCTGAATACTGATTTGGAAAGGATTGGGTTTTTCATTATGAAAGAGTGAGTAAACCATAGAAAGGCCACATTAGCACCTTTAACTGACATTTCATTTTTATCTCTGTAGGAGAAAATAGATGCAGCATTAATCTAGTTCCTTGGGTAAAGTTGCTTGCATTTTAGCTTTAGCAATGTGATCGATAATAAACGTATTCACCTTTATTGCAGCAAGATGTAGAGGGGTCTCTCCTCTGTGGTTCCTCTTCATTACTGCAGGGCTTCGGGGGCTTGAACGGCCGAAAGATGACCGAGGACTGCACACGGATTTATTGTGGCTGTCTGAAGGCACGAGGGCTACAACGGACGGACTATGCTGTTTACCTTCTCTCGGGTGTTTCTTTTTCTTTCCACTTGAGGGGCTTGCTAAAGTTAAACGCTCAGTGAAAGGTGAAGCTTTTCCACCAGGTGATTTTCTCCTTTGGCCTGAAGAAGCCCTCTGTCTTTTTGGCGTGGTTTCCAAGGAGCAGTTTCTCTCCACTGTTTTGCTTCTTTTGGAGAGACTCTCCTGGGGAGACATGTTTGTGTCGTTTTTGGAACTGTCATCCAGATTTGGGTTATTTGTTGACGACATCTGACTGGATGTGCTCTGACCATGCTGGCTTTGGTGACTCAGCACATTGATCTCCCCTCTTGAGAGACTTTCGTTTATTGTGGGGTTGGTCAAACTGAGTTCACAGACCTGCGAGGCTTCAGTCTGGGCCTCATCAGTCAAGACAGAAGGGCTTAAGAAAGAAACCCTTTTGTGGGACCCTTTTGCTCCGACAGCACAGGATGGCTCCGGTCCAGAAGAGGGATCTTGGTCGTCTGTAATTCCCCACTGCTGGTTTATGGCCTCCAGCCTCTTCTTTTTCAAATTCTCTTTAGTCTGTCTACGTGTTGTACTGGTGAGCCCTTGAACCTTCCTTGTAGTAGCAGTTTTCTTAGATTTTTTCTTTCCTTTACTGTTTACATTACTTTCATTTTGTGAAGATGAAGAGTCTTGGGAGGACGAAGAGAAATTAAACACTGAAAGGTCCTGGCACTGAGCTGTGGGGACTTTGGACTGAGCAGCAGGCTGTTCTTCAGACGACTTCCTGTCTGGAGCAGCGACCTCTAAAGGTTTATCCACCTTGCAGCGCACCTTTCGACTGCGAGGACTGAACCAGATCTTAAAGTTCTTCTTGTGTTTTAGCACTGCAGCCTCCGCCTGCGAACTGACCTCAGCAACAGAGGAGACTGAAATAAAATATATGAAAAAATAAATAAAAAAAGCAGAAGTGATATATTTTAAGAACAAAACAGTAATCCCATCCTTGTACTGTGTTTGCTACAAATTTTGAAAGCGACTTGTTTTCAGAAAGCCTTTTTCTCCGTGTGATAACATTCTACTATGCACTTAAAGTTTAAAACGATTACAACAATTTATTTCAATGCATTCAACTTTTGCACACATTTGACAACACATTTACGTAGCCTTGCAATAGTATTCAAAAAACAACCACAAGCATTCCAGAATTTTATTGGGAATTCATGTGATGTACCAAAATAAGGAAGAGCATCATTTTAAAGTGGAATGCAAATGTGTCATCAGAATCACCCTGCAGGGATTTATTGGTTCAGCGGCAACAGAAAAGGTAGTCAGATCTGATGGGAATATGGATGAAGAGAAATACATAGAATACCCAGAAGAAAACCTGTTAGCCAGGTAGATGGTTCCCTTGGCACAAAACAGAAATCCTAAATACAGTCAGAGCTGCAGCGGAATCAAAGTAGATCAAAGTATGCTGATGTGTTAAAAGTCAAGACAATAAATGTTTTGCTAAGAGGAATTAGCACAGAGCCAGGAGGCAAACTACCCAAAAAAGTTGAAAGTGCAGTGATAAGTCACTATGGATGACACAATACCAGGAAAACATGTAATTGCAACACAATTACATGTTGATTTATTGCATTATAATTATATAATTATAATGCTGTAATTATTACGATTTATCCACTTTATCCTGATATTTTGATTATATACAATTTTCTCACTGTGAACTGTGAGGCTTAGCATCTCAGGTATACAAAGAATTACACATGATGTGATTTAAGGGCAACTGAAAATCGAGCAATAGGCTGAATGTATACACCTCTGGAAAAAAAATAAGAGACGACTGTACTGAATCCCCATTGAAAACCTCATGGTTATTCCACCAAATTTTGATTCCTGAACTCTTCCTGAGTAAAAACAGGAGTATTGTTGTTTTTAAATGAATATGAACTTGTTTTCTTTGCATTATTTAAGGTCTGCAAGAATTGCATCTTTCTCATTTTCTGCAAATAAATACTACATTTTTGCTTGGAATTTTAGAGACATGTTGTAAACAACAATGTTCATTTTACTCAAACATAGTAAAATCAGAGAACAGACAATTTTGCAGTGGTCTCAATTTTTTTGTCTGGAGCTTTATACGGTTCGGATTCTGGCCTGCAGAATGATGGTGCATGTCTCTTTAAATCTGACATCCAACCAAATACTGCATCCAGTAGTAGTCATTTGCAACCACGACACACCAAACATTAATATTTCAAAGGTGATTGTGATTTGATATATTGTGCAGTTCACCTCAAAACCAGGCATTGTGCATTCACACTTTTCTAATATTTTTGGAAAACATGACTGCTTTTCCTTCCACTTGAATCACGCACCACTTCATATTTGCTCATAACACAAAATCCCATTAAGAAACAATGAAGCTTGTGGCTGCAATGTGAAAAACATATTTGGACCGACTGAAACCAACATGTTGCTGTGCATCCATTTACCTGGTTGTTCTGTGGGATTAAGCAGGGACTCCAAGTCACTGAAGAGCTGTATGATGCTGCTAAGCTGCCTGTTGATTTGAATGTCCTTCACCCACGCAGGGCTGAGACACACTGCGCAGCCGTCTCCTGCCCGGGGGCCAGCACAAGACCTGAGCAATAAGCCTTTCTTAGAATGGAGTCCTGCTTACATTTCAGTACAAAGAAATACAGTGCATCTATTGATTCCCCCTCTTAGTAGTTTCAAAAAGGAAAGGTTTGTAGTTCATACCAACTTTGGATCTAAGTACATTAGATTTCTTCATTCATGTGAACCTTATACTTTCAGTATTAGCATCATTTAATCTCTGTAGAGATTAGTCCAAATAAATTAAGTAATTTTCCACGCCTGAGGCAGAAAGAAGACGACTCCCACTGTGGCCATTTTCATGTGTCATAGCAGGAAAAGCAGACTGTTTTTTAAATACCTTTCAGGCATGCCAGTATGCCCTGCCAGTAAGCCAGCATCCACGCATTCACAATCTTGGCAGTCGCGCACTTAAATGCAACGAAGCAATCATTATCATTATTAGCTACACCTGTGTTCGGCAAATAAAAATTCCTGCCACGGTGAACGCCTGCCCGTAATAAGCATATCACAGCAGAACACCGTGAGGTTACATTACCTGCACAGCATATGCTCGCACATCCCCAGACACACTGGCTCCTCCATCAAATTTGAGCTGAGAAACAGGGAAAGGATTTATTAGTCTGTGCTGGCTTAACTCATTGCCACACAAAACAGTAATTGCAATGCAAGATGCTGTGAAGCGGTAATTAGGTTTTTGATCTTTACCATTTTGAGAGTAATAAAACCTAAATCCTTTTATCACAGAAAATAACTAGATTTGATACAATTCATCCTTCACTAAAATCACACAAGGAAAACGAAAAACACAAATGGTCATTTGCAGGGACTTCGCATGCTGTTGCTTGTTGCCTGTATGCATTTCCAACATCTCGCCATTTCTCTGAAGCTTATTTTGCCTGGGGATTGTTTATTGAAATTCATCAGCTTCCTCATCCCTGGACTGCAGTGTGTACCATCAACTGTGAATTATTGTTCTCACAACATAAAGCTTTGTTTATTTTTCCTGCATGGTGGATGTGAAAAGTCTACACAGCCCTGTTAAAAAGACAGGAGAAATGAATGTAAAGTGCTTTTTACTTTAGCAGGGACTCCAACACGTACAAGTATGCAAAAGAACAAGCTGAAATTCTTTATGGGAAAATTTTAAAGTATGTGGTTGCCTAAGTACACTGCTGTTGACTTACTACCAGAGTCGTTATTAAGGCATAGGAAGATGTTCCTCTTCATCTTCATCTTTCTTTTAGGAGGCTGAAACCTTCGCACCAACACTGACTGTTCATACCTTCCTAAACTGAACAAAAACAGGCCCAAAGCATGATGCTGCCATCACCATACTCTAATGAGGGATTGAAATCATAAGAGCATGTGCACAATTACACAGTCACAATAGTTTACCTTTGTAATTTCTATTTTTTCAAAGAAAACAACCTGTTTGATAATTCAAATTAAAGATGAAAACAGTTCTGAAGTACTTTTCCTTGGTTTAATTTTTTACATCATAATAAGCTGGCATATTAGCAGAGGCAAATAGACTTTAATATCTTGAATACTGATATGAAAATATTCTTAATAAATGTAATGGCAAATGCACAATGGATCAGACACTCATACATTACCATTCTAGATTATGGTGGGAGAAATCGACTTCAACGCATCTAGTTATACTCGAGCTTTTGTCTTTTTCTGTTGCTATAAACATTCAGGTTAAAATGACGTAGTTATGCATAGTTAGACTCGTCGTGTATTAAAGCTAGAAGTGATTAATCCTGCTGTATTTATCCCCCTCACAGGAATACACCTCGTGAAACAGCTGTTTATGTTGCATTTTGCGTAGCTACGCAGAAAAACGGTTCGGATTCGCACCAACTTACCATTTGGAGCAAAGCAACAGTCGACGGAAGTTTGCAACCGCCTCTTTACTGTTCTTCCAGCCATCTGTTTGTAGCGATGTGGCATTATCCATTTTTACGAAAGGAAATATTTCTATTACCGATTTGTTGTCGAACTCGTTTGATCCAATCCTGCCTCTAAAAATTAAACCACAAAACAACCAACTGCTTCCTGGTTCTTTACGTCTCCCGCCAATTGTTTACGGAAGTGACTTAAGTTGTGACGTCAACTGAGACGCGCATATCGTCTTAGTTGACGTTCCCTGCTGTTTGTAGGAGAATATGTTCTAGTCAACTGTACAACGGTTCCGTACTAGCAAGATATTGTGTTAAATTTACAAAACTTGCTGAGGATATTTCTTCACTTACAAAATAACATAAATCTCTCCAAAACAAGCTTTGACACACGTGACTAATTAACATCACAGACTGGAATTGATTAATTTAAAAATAAATATTAGAAATCATTATGACCTTTGATGTAATACAACAAAATGTTCCGATGAGGTTCAGACAATGTTTCCTGCAGAACTGCAGCATCATTTGCTGCTTCATCAAGCAGATATAATTATATTGAGTTCAATGCTACCAGTTAGCCTCCCATGCATGCAAAGGCCTCTTCAACTGGTGGAGCTCAGACCATATGGGCCAGAGCATAGTTTTGGCATAAGAAAAAATTCTGATAACGTTCAGAAATTCCTTTTTAAAAATTCTACAAGAGTAACAACTCTCAGTGGTGTAAACTCACAATGGAGTGCTTTGTTTTGACTATAGTGATGATACATAGCTTAAATTCATGGATCATGTCATTTTGAACACTGAAATGTAAAAGTGGCAATAAAAATTGTACATTTCAAACATTTGGATTGACAAATTCAAAACCAGCAGTTAATGACAGTTTTAAACTTAGTTCACTATTTCTGTTGCCCAAGATATAAAATTCTAACCTGGAGTATATTATCAGTATAATATTGCAATATTCCAATTCCCATTCATGTGATAAGCAAGAGTAAAACGTTTTTTGTAGATGTACAATGTAAACAAAAATATGAAATGACTATATAAAGATAAATTAAACACATTGTGTCTATTACTGCAAAGTAGAAAATAAGCATTTTAAACCACATGGACTGTGTATGTAACGTAAAAAAAAAAAAATCAATCAATCCCATTTACAAAAAACTTGGCTGGATAAAAATATTGAACAACTTAACACTTTTCAAATATATTGTTTTAAGTAAAAACCTCTGAGATCCCAGTAAGTCTGAAAAGTAGCTTAAGCAATTCACAAAGATTACATTTCAAGATGTTAAATATCTATTTGCAAGCAAAGACTTGAAGGCTTATAGATTATTTGTCATCATCAAGCCTTCAGCACTGTAGCAAAGCCAGGCACACACTATGGTGGAAATAATTGCATGGGCTCAGTCGAATCCCTTTTAACAACGACTGTGGGTGAACACTTTTTTTTTTTTTTTTTTTTGCTGAATCCAATTGATTCAAGATCTGAAAGCAACACTGCAATTTTTGAGCCTGCACTGAAATAAGAGACGAAGGCAAGGCAAAAAAAAAAAATTGTCCCCAGAGTTTAACAAATCAGACCGTGAATACATATTGTATTGTACATCTGCTTTTTTGTTCTCTTGGTTAAATGTGATGGAATACAGTTTTTCATCAGGACACAGCTCATAAGCCTTTATCAGCAATTGCATGTGGATATATAACTATATGAGGTATAAGTGACTTTCTATTTCTGAATATACCGGTGATGCAGAGCAATTTATGAACTGGGGAAATATGCGCTGCCATCCAGATGACACATTTTCCAAGAAACCTTTTGCTGTTTTTGCAAAAGGATGCAAAAAAAAAAAAACAACAACCTTACATTGGGCCTATTACAACTGCAGCCCTTAATAATGAGAGTGTGAGCATTTGTACATTTTTGATCTGCTGCTTTCCAGGTAAATACTGGGTCTAGACTTTTCCATCGCGGTGCTTTCTGTTTATATTCACAGTATGTGGGACACAGAGTTGTAAACAATCAGTGCTCATGACCAAGAGCAATATATTGCAAAGGCTAGTGGAAACATTTCTGTGCATACAAATAAGGAGAACACAAACACTGTGAAAAAAGAACCATCTATTTCTAATACCTAGCTTCCTTTATTATTCTTAATTTTTTTAAGATGTTTGTTAGTGTGCTAACATTTTTTCTTGGTGTGCTTTAGCATTGTTGTTTAGCTAAAATGGATTCAAGATAAATGGATTTACAGTGCAATCCTGGTCTTCACTAACAGTTTTTTATACCAGGTGACAAAACTTTATTGCACAGTGCCTTGCAAAAGCATACAAAAGCAAATAGGGTTTGTATGGCTTTCTTCTTCCAAGGTTTTCATCAAGGACAGATTTGGGGATTGCAGGGCAAATACTGGTCATGTCATCAGGTTCTCCCACCTGATCTGTGAATCTTTCCAACTCTTTCAGAATTTTAATGGGCCTCTTGACTGCTTCTGTGATTGATAGCTTCCTTGCCCAGCCAAAATTTGACAGCCATCTCTTTTTAGGTTTGCTGTTGTACTCCATTAGTAGAAATAAAACATATCATAAAGGATTGTTGGAATGAACAGTGCTCTATGAGCTGTCCAAAGGTGGGGATATTATTTGTCTTACAACCTAACCCTGTCTTTATTTTCTCCACAACATTATGCTAAGAGTGCTCCTTGGTCTTAATTATGCTGTTTGGTAACTAATGTGCTCTAATAAATCTATACAGCCTTCAACTAACGCTTGAGAAAACCTTAAAGTGAAATAACACTTTAAGGTGTTATACTAATTTTGCAAGTCCTAAAGTAATTTGTTGCACTGGATTTTATTTCGGGTGTCACAGTTAATGGGTGTTAAAGTATACATGCCCCCTTTTTCAGATTTATTTGTAAAACAACGTATTACAGTTTTTCATTTCTTAATCATGGGCTATTTTTTTGTTGGCAAATTTTTTTTGTTGAAATACAGACAAACTTGTCTGTATTTCAATTAAAATGAAATACAGACAAGTTTGTGGTTGCAACTTAACTAAATGTGAAATACCTCAAAGAGATTTAATTATTTTAGAGACAGTATTCATCACACACCTAATCAACACAGAATAATAGAATGGTAATTAGATTCAGAAATGAACATGATATTGATCAAAAGTGATAAATCAAAATGTAGAATCAGAAGAAAATACATCACATGTATTGCAACAGCACTTGAAAAATAGTTTTATTTTGATTACAAAAAATACATTCAAGATTATAGTTAGATGGTCAAAGAGCAGAAGAGACTATTTAGTATTCAGTACAGCCAATCCAATAATGAGCTATATCCTAAGAGGGTAGAGTAAAACTGCACATTCAGTTTGGAGTCAAGATATTTTCTTTTCAGTTTTATCTAGTGCTTAAAATATGTACTTACATTTGAAAATTTGATGATGAGTAAGATTCATTTGACATAATCAAAGCATACCAGCATTATGGCCAGTTGAAGATAATAATTGAGGAATATTAAAAATGTGTTCTAGTAGCCCAGCCACAAAGAAAACCGTTACATTTAAGAAATATTAAGATCTAGTAAATTAGGAAACAAAACAGTAAGTAAACACAAAATCAATCAACAAATAAACTTAATTTGTTCATCTGTGCATAAAATTACAAGTAATAATTTGGTAAAGATCATTTGCATTTGATCAGAATTTGCACATTCTACAGGAATTTGACATTTGGTAAATGAACCTTCATTCCAGCTAGTCAGTTCTATGTCTTAAGAGCCTTAATGGAACCCAGGTCTTCAAAGTCGTCTTCACCATGAATTGGGATGGTTTCCATGCCAATATTTCCCATGGCAAAATTGATGAAGACCTGCAGAGATTCAGTAATAATGTAAGATGGAAGGCAAAGTAAAAAGTAATAATTTCTTCTGAAGAAAACTAATATTTTGCTTATCGTCTGGTCAGCTTCACAGCCCAACCCCCCTCTTTTTCTCCCAATCCCAGAGCCCCAAAGGGTTTAGAGTAGTTGAAGAATATCAGCTTTGGCTGCATATAAAGCTCATGGATTCTCTTCCAAACTCATATTCCATTTATTTTCCCTCAGGCATACCCTCTGTCAGTTTTCCTCTGACTCTTTTAAACTTTCTATGCTCTGTCTTTCACTCCCACTCAGCTTTCTTCTGTCCCTGCTTCCCCTACCGCCCTCCCGCTCTTTCTCTCATCTCATATCCCTTTTTTCTGTCCCCTGCTACCGTCACCCCAACACCACAAAGTGACACAGTACTTCCTTCCCTCTCTTTCTCTCTCTTCCTTGCTCTCTCTCTTTCTCTCTGTTTATGTTCCGTCTCTTTTTCCTCACCTCATCCAGTGTGGTCTGGCTCACAGAGAAGTGTTTGATCCGCAGAGCATGCTTGTTGGACTCAAGCTGGCTGAAGATGTCAGCAACCCCACCAGGAGCATTTGGTACGTGGTATTCCACCATGGCAGAGTGCTGGTCCTGTGTGTTGAGAAAGAAAGCAGAGTTTGCGTTTAAAGTTGGTGAAAACATAAAACTCCCAGAGAAACCAAAAGTAGTGTACTGAACATTAGACATAAAGCTATTTGCTTCGGGAGAAAATCGACATTCTTTGATAGCCAATCCACAATAAGCTATATACAAACTGAATGTCAAGAACAAACCTGGGGCATTTTATATTCTTAGATTTTTAGCAAAACAAATCTCACACTTTTGGACATCAGTAAACTTAACCCTGCTATAAATAACCTCGTCATTGTCATTTAGAATTAATCCACATTAGTTTGCCTCCAAAGCTAACTGGCAAGGTTACTGATTAATGGTTACTTGGATATACGCCAAGACCAAGGTGCTTGTACAACACCTAAAACATTTACAATGGCTTATGCAAGCACTTTTTTTTCCATTGTCAAGTTTGCGTTGAATAGTTATTTACAGAGTAAGTCAATTATTTTTTTAAACAGGAAATAGAAAGTGTAGGGAGTGCGCCATCAATGTTTGAAACACATACTGAGAACAGAAAATTAAATACAGACAATGCAGATGTTCAAAATAACTATATATTTACATTTCTGTCAGGTAGCTGATTTGACCTGAAACCTTTTACAGGTTACGTTCTCAGTAAGTGTTTCACTCAAGAACACTTACTTGCTCCATTTCAAGTTCAATAGTCACTGGCTTATGGTTTAATAACCACCAAATGCAAACTTAGTGATTTGAAGCTTCAGAAAACAGCATTTGCATAAATGCTGTTTTTATCTGATAATTTGTCTGATTGGATCTTGGCCCCTCTCAAACTTGGCATTAGCTTCAGCATCAGGGGCCAGCTAATCTGGGTTTAAACTGAATGGAGATGAGAAAATAATCAATTTAAGACTTTATAAGTTTTACTGATCAATATAGTCATGCTAAGAGTGTTTTAGGGCTGCATGTAATTAAAGATGCAGCAACCTTCTGAACCTATCATTCTGTTTGGAATATGTTTAGAATGTGAAAACACAAATTTTCAACTGTTGGGAAGTATTTAGAAGCTAAGGAGTTACAAATGTATTTCAGGATTTTTTGAAAGTTTTAAACACAAACAGGAAGAATTGCATCTAAACCCACATCCATGTTTATGCAACAGCTTGTTGACACTTAGTTTTTCACACTAAACATAGTAGATTGTCAGAATGAAGTTGTCAGACTAGTAGAGAGAGGAAAAAAATATTTACTGCCTCTGGCTATACGCAGCAACTGTGACATGCAATTTCAGTGACACTGTCAGACATTACTTGGCAATATTTAAACTCTTCTTCTGTCTGTGTTTATAATGCTGGGTTATGGTAAGTTTATGGTTGATAAATTTCAATTAATTTGCAGAGACAAATGAAATTTCAGCAAGTTCAGAAGTTATCTTCAGAATTATTCGGCAATAACACAAGTAACCTTTGACTGAAGAAAGACCAAAGCACAATTTTTGTTTCTTTTTATTTTATAATACTGTTGTAGCATAGGACTGTAATGGGCTTGTAAGTGCGACAGAACTTTTTTTTTTCCTGGCAACATAATTTCAACTTAATGCTTTCATATAATTTTGTGTCAAACAGAAATAAAAGTTTGCTTTTATAGAAATTTAATTTTGTAATAAAATATGTTTTAGAACATTAGGTGCAATTTGTTTGTACAAAAATGTCACAAAAATAGCATTATGAAGTTGTTCAAAAATATACATATCACTGATTCAGTCCTGTAAGATTAAACTATATCTTTAATACAACTATTTACATAATTAAACAGTAAAAATGGCACAATTTCACCAGACCTTTAAGCTGCTAAAATTTTAAGTTCCAAATATGTCTCTTCAATGTGTTTCAAAAAGGGAGAGAAATACATTGACTTAAAAGACTCAGATTCTACTTTATTTCATAATCATGTTACATCTGCTATTTTTCTTTACAACAAACATAAATAAATGTCTCGCTACATTTATTAGAGCATGCTATAGTCTTTCACCTTAACTCTGTTAAGTACTTTTGACTCCTTTGATGAGTTGACGAAGCTCACCTTGAGAAACGTGGCGGGGAATTTGCACTGCATGAAAGCAGTGATTGCCTCTGTGTCGCACAAAGGCTTGGCCAAGTACATCTTCACAGTGAACCCGCTGCCAAACCTGCAGAAAGAATTTTTTTTTACAAACAATGAACTGTTATTACATGTCTGAGGGGTGGCAAGCGTGTGGGTGAGGAAAAGAGCGGAGGTGTGTTGAAGGATGAGTAGAGGTCACTAACCTGTTCTTGATGTGCTGCAGGGAGCCCAGGCATCGGAACTGACCTTTCACCATGATGGCAAGACGGCTGCAAAGCGCCTCACACTCCTCCATGCTGAGATCCGGAGACAAGGGGAGAAAGATAAAAGGTCATGCAAGGACCATTCAAACTTAGAATAATTAGTCTTAAATATTATTATTTCAGCATATTTCATTTGCAGAACACTAGGAAATAGAGGAAAAACACAAAGCATATGGTGCTACACTGCTATCCAACTTGTTTGTCCAGTTTAGATTTTTTTTTATCCTTACTCCTATTAATAAAAAGGCAAAGTATAGATTTTAGTCAGCTGAAATTAGAATACTAATCAAAATTTACTTCTTACCTGTGAGAGGTTAGAACCACTGCACATTTGCCCCTCACTTCCTCTGAGATGATCTTCCATAGATGACGCTTAGTGCGTGGATCCATGCCAGAGCTTGGCTCATCCTGGGAAGGTGAAATGAGTCAGTGAAGAAGAGGAGTGCATCGATGTTAGTATTAGAGATGCAATGACAAAGTGGTACGTGATTGGAGTCAGCCCATTTTCCTCATCATCGTCTCAAAAATTTCACCTTTATCCTATCGATGAACCCACTGCTTCAATCACTACCAGTTTGTGTTAGCAACACTGTATTCTTGAAATGAATACAGTGTGAATAAAATATTACTAAGGTTTCCCTCAGAATGCAGTTATTTCAGCATCAGCATGGCATTGAAAAGGTAAAGATGTGAAACACTATTTAAAAGAAAGCTGTATTCTCTAAGACATCAAGACATGTAATTCCTTCAAGGTTGGAGACAACAAGACTTTCAGAAGAAAACAATAAGCCCGAGCAAAGCACATCAAAGTTGCTCAGCTTGATTATTTTGAGCTTTGAACATCTGTTTATTATGAAACATGATGGAGCATTGGGAGCCTTTTAGAAATTTCAGAAGTAAGTTATAAGGAAATTGCTGTTTTCACCATACTAATCGCATACATATAACAATAAAGACAGCTTAAATGCTAATTCTACAATAATTTTGCATTAGTTTTAAAATAATAAAAAGTCAATGTTTTACAGTAGATTATATCTTGTCTTACATCTTCTGGTATCATAGTTTGTAAATCAGAATCAGGCTAATATCAGTACTGAAGAGTATTTACAAAACTTGACAAAAATTGCATAAAAATAATTGGCTTGTGACAGAGGCTGGCTTCTACCATACATTGGAAGAGTACCAGGAGGAGTTTACAAAATGTTGATTTACTTGTGGTAAAGCAAAGAAAGACATGGAGAGACTGAAAGAACAATTTATTAGAAACATAACATAAAAATAAAGTCTAAAGCTACAAGAAATACAGTGCTGTATACCTTTGAGATGTGGAGTAATTAATAAGATCCACTCAATCTAAGGGATCATGACAAATGCAATGTGCAAGTATCTAATTTACCATTAGGACCACTAAAAAACTATAATCAACTAGCTTGATATTATCATTCTGGTGACTATTGAGAAAAATACTTAGCCAGGTGGGGTTGTTTAGACAGGTGCACCCTCCTTACCAGTAGCAGGATTTGTGGATGTCCGATGAGCGCAAGAGCAGTGGAGAGCTTTCTGCGGGTTCCGCAGCTGTATCCATCTGTGATGATGTTTTTGTAGTAATTCAGCTCTAGCCTCTTCAGAAGGTAGTTCACCACCTATAAGGGAAGGAAGCATGCAGGGATTAAACGAGGGATGAGCAGAATAACTAGTACCATAAATTTGTCCTCTACATGTTTATTATTTTAATAAAATGCAAGAACATCATAATTCTCTGTCCCTGTAATATTCCAAATTCAAAAATGACTGATTATTTATAGAACTGAAAGTTAAATTTACAAGTAAAAGTCTTGTCAGTGGTCTACACACACTCTTCATTGTCAACTTCAACACTTTTTAGAAAATAACTGAGTACTCATGTTTGAATTTAATACAGATCTTCTCTAATTCCTTTTTTTTGCCACTAGTGGAAAACTCAAAACAGCAATTTTTTTGAAAGGCTTCCTTAATCTTCTGACTCCAGATCTGTTGAAAGTTTGTTGAAAATGTTTTAAAATCGGCTCCATGCCAGGAGACTAATCGATTTAAACAAGCTCTAGTATTTACGATAAAAAATAATGGACAAACATCCTGCCAAAAAGTACACCAGAATCTTGTTATAAAAAGTGTGCGGTTTCTTTGCTACTTGCTGAGAGACATTCATCTAGAAGTATATATTTGAGCCTTTATCAATCATTTTGACACTGTCTGGATGAAAACATGTGTACAACAAAAAGATTACGTTGTTTAAAAAAATAAATAAATACCAGAATTTGTCATTGGCAAAATCATTCCTCCCTGGAAAATGTATGTGTTGGGTGTATGTAAACTTCTGATCGTAGCTGTATGGTATTTCCAACACGGAAAACTAAAAGCCATTCAATTTTTAACTGAAGCAGATCTAAACCAACAGCCAGAAAGTTGATTTCCTACCCATTTAATCCACCAAATGGATGCTCTCAGCAGAGGTCCAAAAAGCCACTACTGCTTTGAGCATATACTCAGCAGGGAAATGTGGATTTACAAGGACAAAGAGCAAACAGTGGCCTGCCTCTCACTGGGAACTTGATATTAATGGTCTTACAGTAATTGCTTTCTCCTATTCAGTCCACTACAGCAACATAGTAAATTACACAAGGTGTCTATCAGCTCCGAATGCATGCATATTTAATATTGTTTGTACTACAATGATGACATTACATGGTGACTTTACTCTATCAAAAACTGGCAGCAATCCTAAGGCAGCAGGAACTGATGCAGGAAAATCCATTTGGTGCATGTCAGTAAATTCTTTTTTTGCAAAGGAATAAGTCAACAAAGCAGAATGATACCTAACCATTAGAGACGCTTAAAAAATATCTCCACTGTTTTCGTTTTATCAATTGCATGGAACTGTGAGCTCTAATACTAGTGTGCTTTAAAAAAGCTTGAGGTCATTTCCAATTAAACTGTGGTCATTTCCTCACCAGCTGGAGAGTTGGGAAAGCAGATCAATAGAGCAAGCTAATGCAATAGATACCTCAGTTGGCTTAGAATTTCTACTTTTCCTTTGTAAGAGGATTTCAGCCGTAACTCTTGTTTTTTTCTGTTTGGTTCACTGATCCAGGTAGTTGAACAATGTCTACAAAATTAAATAGTTACGAAAACTACTCAGTATTCATCTACCGAATCTGAATGACTAGTAGCTACAGCTTATTACATTCCTGCCAGGTTCAGATCAAAATTTGTTGTGTTTTCATGTTCTCTCATAAAAACCACTCTCCAGCACCTTTGATGTAACAACTCATTAAGCCGACAAAACCATGTCAATGTGAAATGACCCCATTAAGGTTTGTCTCATTATCCACAGCAAGGGGACTGTCAGCAGGAGACATCATCAAGAGAAATTCTATATATAACTTCATCTTGGTGAATTAGGCTGACACTGCCGTTGTGGCTATTACAACCATTGTTGTCATTAGACTGATCAGATGAAGGCGAAGGGCCTGCGACAACAGCGGCGACAGTGATTAGTGTCAGACATCTATTTCTGTGCTTCATTGTCTCTCCGTGTCTTTGTGTGTCTGAGTATACTTGCTGATGTTGTCTCTGGTTCTGTTGATAACATGACTGAGAGTGTCAGAGACAATCAATGTTTTTTAGTTTCTGTGGAAAATGGAGCGCAGGAAGAGAAAGGGAGGCAGATTTTTTTTCTGCGTATAATCCAGATTTGTCATGACAACTGCCGCACCAGCTGTCAGTACTTATGAGAAATGATGGTACGTTTAGCAGACTACTAAAAGTCAAAATAGCAATAAACATATCTTACAATACATGTGAAGACAACTTTTTGGCCTCTTTTATCTTTGATCTATGACATCATCTCAGAACGTCACCTCAGTCGATTTTAGCTAGATCAATGTTAGCTTTTAGAGATTTATTGCTTTGTTCTCTGAACTAATGAAATGATGGTGAGGTCACACAAAGATGTGCATATTCTGTGTGGTCAGTGAGGTGGGCTATAAAAAGATTAATGAGTTAGAAAAGCATGAGTCATGAAACATGACTGATTGAATCTCTCTTTTAACCTGACTGGATGACCATGCATATTTACACTGAACTCACAAACCTCTTCAGTTAAGTGGCACAGATTTTCAGCAGTATTTTGGTATTTCCATGGAGATAAGCCGCACAATCACAAAGTGTATCTACTGTAAATGCAATGGAAATAAATACACTTATTCAATTTCTGTATTAATCAGATGATGCAAAGATCATATAATCTAAACACCTGAGTAATTTCATCTGAGCAAATATTTGTTTAGATGAAAAAACAAACAAACAGATTTTATAATTGAAAATATGTAATCATCTTACTTAGTCCCTAAAAGAAACAGATTTTAAGTCATATTTTATTATGGGACTGTACCAGATAAGCATGTTAGAGTATGTGATTTTCATTAAATGATAACATCTGCTAAAAATACTAGTTTCAATGTATTTACACAAAACATTAAAACAATTTTTTTTTTTACCATGAGCTAATTACTTAACTGCTGGATCGATTTATTTTCCTTATTTGTTTCATAATCTGAATATAAATTTGTTAAATAAATACGCTTTAACTTACACAAAGTGTGTTGATATAGAGCATACTACTGCACTGAGCTAAAAGGTTTATTGTAAGTCTATCAAGTGTGATAATCACGAGAACACACAGAGCTACAAAAAAGAAAAGAAAAATATTCCAAAAGGAAGTTATGTTGAATTGGCTTTGGAGTGCAACAATCAGATTAGGAAAGGACCAGAAATATAAAATAATTAATCTATTATTATTGATCCATGACTGCTTAATTTTATGCATGAAAGTGCACTGCCTTGGGATCTAGCAATGCACCTGCCATGTCGGAAGCTGATCAGGGAAAAACACAAGATTAGCACAAAAGCAAAGAACATACAAGTTGTCAGAAAGACAAAGATTGCTCGCTCTATATGCAAAATGTTTTCAAAGCTTCCCCTAAACTCTATTTTCTTTTTGTTCCTCTGCTAATTTCTCTCATGTTGGCAGCAGTGACAGACAGGCACGCTGAGTAATTACCACAGAAGCAAGATTGATTAGTTCCCTCAAAGATAAATGAGAAGAATGGGGATAAAGTGACATCTAATAAGATCCTACCACCATCAATGTATCATTTAAACACAAATTTGCAGAGATGCAAAAAACACGTCTGCATTGATGAAAACTTCAGTCCTCAATTCTGAAGTTTGGATGCCAAGCCAAGATGACAATAGCTTTTCCATTTTGCTCCAGACTGTAAGGCTTTCAGCACACATCATACGCTCTGATTAGGTATGCATGGAAGCAACAGCTTCTAGTGCTGCACTGAGAGTGCACCTTGGAATATGTATCAGATTCTGTGTCGTGTTGCATATGATGTTGTCACTACCCAAAGCTTTGAAAGACAGCTCTTGCTTACCCCAGCTATCTCTCTCTTTGAGATGCCACGAATGCGAGCATAGAAGTACAGATGTTCTTCTCCAGTGAGCAGATCGTCGAGTGCATCCACCTGGGGACAGTAGCCGATGTTAATTCCCTGGCCACGGCAGTCCATGATGTCCACCAAGCGCCTGGGGCCAAGAAAAATATTTTTAAATGGTATCAAATATGATTTCCTCTCTGAGATACACTTAGTAGCTTTAGAATGACATGTAAACATCTGAAATATATTTGTATCCTCAAAAAAAAAAATCATGTAAAAGCTACGCTACAAACGTTTACCTTTTTCCATCAACTCTGCACAAAAGAGGATTTGTAAAGTTTGAATGTTTTGTGTATAAGCTAGTCATCATACAGCTTACCCATTCCTGTCTCTGATCTGTGCGGACCCATCAGTGGGGCTGACGTCTCCAGTCAGCATCTTGAAGGTGGTTGTTTTTCCTGCCCCGTTCACTCCCAGGAGGCCAAAGCACTGAAAAGCAAAGACTTAACTTAGTAACTCAAATATTTATTTAAGATTAAATTGATGTTCATGCAAGTTTTCAACAATGTCTTCAACAATGTAGCGAAAACAAAGTTAGTGGTTTAATACAAATGGATAAACAAAAAGATATTGAGAAATAATTTAACCTTTAATAGACCTGATAATAAATGTCGGTTTGGGCAATAACTTTGTAAAAGCAGTCCACAGCATCACAAAATATGAATACTTGGAATTAATATATTATTAGTATTTGATTCTATAATAATAGCAATAATTACAAAAACTGAATTTGGTTTAAATCTCTCATGGTGAGCTGTACAAGAAGTAAATTCTTCAGAAAACAGCATAATTTAGACATTATTTGGACTCTGCTTTGTTTGGATAATTATAGAGATTTGTTTCTGCCACAGGTTGGTAATTAGGGAAACAATGACCACTTCACTGTCACACAGTCTTTAATCAGACTCCATTGTATTACTAATTTGTGTTTTTGTTTGTGAGTTCTGACCTCTCCAGCAGGGATGCCCACAGACAGCTTCTTGACAGCAGGGACCTTCTTACTGAAATGTTGATAGATCTTAGTGAGCTGGTTGATCTGCAGAAGGTCTGAGCTGGCTGCTCCACTGGCCACCCGAAGATTCTCCGTTGCCACATCCTCATCCTCCTCTTCAAGGTCAGACTGAGGCAGTGTCTTTCTCCCCAAAATTAGATGCCTACAAAAAGAGAGGTACTGAACCCACCATCTTGTGACACACTACTCTTCCCACTGAGCCACACTTTGCTGCACCTGTTGCATATCCAACCTCATAACAGCAAGAAGACTGAAAAAACAGACCATGAAACAACATTCTGTACTGTATTGGTATTCTGTATTGGTTTAAGGGTTAAAATGAGTGCACCCTGATTTAGTGTTGTTCATAACAACTAAAAAGAAACAAAAAAAGCTCCCTTTAGAATCTGGCACCTTACCTGACTTTCCGTATTAGAGACCTGTTTAGCAAGAGACGCAGAGTGAAGAAGAAAAATCCTTGGATGAGGGAAGAGATGAACATCCAGCCCAAGCTCTCTGTGGAGAATGGACTCTTGTAGGTGTCAATTCCATAGCCACTGAGAATCTGGACCTCGATGTTCGACCTGGCCAGCAGCATTAGTCCGTTCCCAAAGCTGAACTGGGGGAAGATGAGGAATGCGTTGCTCAGCTTTTTCAGGATCTCCTGGATGATCTGTTCGGATGAAAGAAAAAAACAAAAAAAACTAAGCTTAAAGATCTTGTTTTTGAACTCAATGTTGTGCTCTGTGTGGATATGTGAAGCATGCTGGTTACCACAGAGTTGTGCATCGATATTTGTCCCAAAAAGTATAGAATGGAGGTGGTGATGATGGTGTTGGTGCTGATGAAGAGGTTGATGCACACATAGGTGATGAAGGCCTTTTCCACATCTTTGAAGATACCCGCTAGCAGATACATCCATGGGAATGTGGCAAACCTGAGAGTTTGGCAAAGGAAGAATATTTTAAAATCATTTATCACAAATAACCTCCAGAAAAAATTTAAATGAGGGTCTCTAAACAGACCAAACAGTAGATTTGAGCTTGATGAAAGCAGGCACATAAGAATATTGAAAAAAGTAAAGTGGAAAATACCACACCAAAGAAAAGTAAACATTCAGTTTTGAGGCCAAAACAGACAAGGATAAATTACTTCTCTCTTTATTCTCCAGGTGGAGGAACATCTCCTTTCCTTTTTCTCTCACGTAATCTGCTACTTCGTTTGATTTGAGGGGAGGGGTTAGTGAGGAACAGAAGAAAAAAGTGAAACAAAGAGAGAAATGAAAAATAAAAAAAAGGAGGAAAGGAATTGAAAGAGACACACAGCTAGACAGAGACAAAGCATCTGTGTGCCATGTCCAAAAAAAAGGTGCTTGGTAGGCAGACTGTGGGTGCCAAGCCATGACAAGGAACAGAAGCAAGAAGGCTGCACACCAGACCAGGTGGGTGCAGCCTGACAGATGGAGCAGTGCGATTACTCATTGCTTGGGAGGGAGACATCTGTCTGATAAATGAGAAGCAGAGTGCTGACTCTGCCTACGATGATATAGGACTCAGTATGAGACCTGGGAACAACAACGGCCAACACAGGGGTCTAAATTTCAACTACAGTTGGTGAATGATATAATGGAGTCTTCCGGTACAGATAAAGAAAACATAACACACTATTGGTTTGAAAAATCTGAATATCTTTATCAGAAGGATTTTTAAACTTGAGATCCAGTTGATGGACTGTATTAGGGTCTATTTATTTCTTAGGCCTTTTTCTGTCCGTCTATGGAATAACCATGTTGGGAGGGATTTTATAACAGTCTTTCTATGCTAATGCCATCTGTTGTCAAAAAAAATTAAGAAAGTAAAAAGAAACAAAAAAACATAGCTGTCTTTAAGTTTGACAGTAGCAGCCTCCGTCTGGTCTGTGCTGTCAATTTAACCTTGCAGCAAACAAAGTAACACCCATTAGAGATTAGAAATCCCAGTGCATATGCGAGGAAAGGCTGTTGTAAATGTAGGAGCAGTTGAATGATCACAAGGCTTAGGAAAATCCTCTGTAAGAAACATTGGATTTTTGATTGATTCAAAGTTTCACTGTTTGCGAACAAGATTTCAGTGTTCGTATTGATAATATTTTACAGGCAGCTAGAAGCTTCGTGTTGACATCTTGTTACACACTGATGCTTAGTCAGAAGCCCCTGGGCCTTACACCATAAAGCAATATGTACCCTTTCAGTCAAAAAGTACATCTGTGGATTTATTTTGCCGAGGGTTTTATAGACTTTTAATTCTACCTTGAGAGTTTGGGGCTTGGGGGGATAAATTCACAAAAATCCAACAGGATTCCTTGCGTAAAAAACCCAATAACAAAATAGGAAATTATCTTATTGTGACTATATTAGCCTTGTAACTTACAGTTTCCTTCAGTTCAAGATAAAATTACTACTTGGTTAAACCGCTTCTTATAATGCCCTGGAAAAGTATGTAGGCTACTTCCCCAGCATTTAGCTTGTTGAAAGTGTATAATTTTTGAAAAATCACTTTGGACTAGCACTCCCCTCATAGTTGCAGTGTCATGTTGTGGGGATGCTTTTCCTTAGTCAGGACAGGTACATTGATGAGAAGCTAAATAAAGCTAAATCCAGAGCAACATTGGAAGAAAACCTGTTAAAGCCCTGAGGGGAGGTTCACCTTCCAGCAGTCCAACGACCTTAAGCATAAAATCAGAGCTATAGTGTTTAGATCACAGTGTATTCATGAGTTAGAAAAGCCTAAGATCTAAGAATAAGTTTCAAAGGAGATAAGAGACAAAAATAACTGTACACACTTGTGTTTATCTAATCAGAGTTTAAGCCATATACCATAGATGCAGAAAACCGGTATACAGATGCTCTAAAAACTAGTATAATTGAATTGAAGACAACTTGTAATCTCAAAAAGAGATGGTTCTAGAAATCATTGTCCTAAGGAGCATAACACATGGAAACTACTTTAAAATTTTCTTTTGTAAGCAGAAAAAAATAAATAACTTATCTTTTGCTTTACAATTGTGCACCTAGTTTTGCACTGTTTTGTGTTGGTTTATCACATAAAATCCCAATAAAAATGTATTGCTGCTTGTCATCAAAAGAAAACACAAGTTCAGGAGGCTGAATACTCTTTCAATGTAATGTGATGATCTGCACCGCAAAAGATTAATTGATACAACAGAGACTAGTTATTGAGTAACACAGTACAGTTATTTGTTATATAATCAGAGCACCTTCTATGAATGAAGTTTTTAGCGTTTCATTTTTTAAGGTCCCTGCTAAAAGCTTCAGTCAGCCCTGACTGAGCAAAAAAATTGCATCCAGCAGGATGGAGCTGCTCAAACCTTTTATTTTTAAATTAGCTATAATTTTACATTAGCATTATTTTTAAGAAGATGATGTTAATGTAAACCTAAATTAGAAGTAGAATACTCAGAAGAAGATAAGGAAGATATGAAGAATGGGCAAGGAGTTATTTAACTTACTGCTTTAATGTGATAAAAAAAAGTTTCATATAACTTTTAGATTTAAGAAAAAATAATAAAGTCTTCATAGTTTTCCAATCTAAAATTGATTATTGTCTCACTACAAATTTCCTAGGTCGTTTGATACTTTTGAGCAATTGTAATGTTTTCAAAGGTTACAGATGAGTGAAAATAACTATCATAACCAAAACCTAACTGTTTGATCAAGTACAAAATTCAGTTTTTTGTTTTTTTCTTTACAATATAGAATTTACAGCTAGTGTAGCATGTGTTGTGGCTTTAACTGAATGATTTCTATGAAGGTTGGAACAATATAATGGCCTAATTTCTTATCACATACTATACATTTGGGGTGAAAAGTGCAACCACAAGTGATAGCAAAAAAATAAAAAAATAAAAAATTAGCAATTTCTAAGCTTTTTCCAAAAATACTAACCCAAAGAGCACAAAAAGCAGGCTGACGGCACCCAAATTTTGTCGATCCGTAAAGGCAGGAATTTGGAAGGCAGCAATCACACAGATGGTCAGTGTCACTGGGATCAAATAAATGACCTGTGGGGCCGCAAAAACATATTACAATTATTTACATGATTAAATCAGGTACTGCAATGTTCCTTTTGGTATGCCGCCTCAATACAAGAAGATATACCATGTCATAAAAGAAGTTCACAGCCCAGTAGAAGGGCTCGCTGATGCCACCAATGTGCTGGAGCCTCTTGGAGCCACTGTGGTGCTCATTGACTTCGTAGATGGCAAAGCTGGCTGTCGCGATTGAAAATCCTGTCAGTACACACATGGCCACCATGATATGAAGCATTCCCTCGACACTGTGGGGGAAAGAAAAAAATCATTGAGACGATTGGATTAAGTTATGCTCATACTTCTTGAAGTATCATTAATCAGAAATATTCTTGAGGAAGATATTGCAGCTTGCTTTGCTTCGTCTGGACTGCAGTGAAGACAAATGAACCAATTTACTGGGATGTGACAGAATTATTTGACAATTTCTTGAAAAGGGTGGCCTACTTTTAAGTTTTGCATCCAATGATCATTAGCGACCCCTGTTGAGATCTGACTAATCTGAACAATTGAAGTGGCTAGCAATAAATGGAATCTCATTAATTAGTAATTCTTTGTACAAAAGGATTAATGTTCCTCACTTATAACAAGATAGCACCAAAAGAAAAAAAATAATTCGACAGCTTCATGTAGAGATTATTGTTGTGGAGGCTGTTTTGATTCAACATAGCTTCAAAACCTTGTTGAAGCTATGTTCATTTTTTGATGGTCAAATTATTTGAAGCCCACAGTCAGCAGCTGTTCATTTCTCCAAAGCTTTTGTACTTCCACTGAAAACTGCTAAACTACATTTAGTACTCTGCTCTAGTATGGCTAAAACACCACAGATTAGACTGAATATCTTGCACAAGGCTATGAGGAGGATGTGGATAAATCTGCCAGAGTGACCAAGAGGGAGGCCGAGGCAACAGCAGAGAGGGACATGTGGTGGGTGTTTTCAGGGCAGCGCTTACTACAGAAGAAAGCCAGAAACGGCAGCTACTGAACAGGCTTGTTATCAGTGCAGCCAAGATAGCCTTACAATTTCTCCCATGGGCACAGCTACAGCAAGGCGAGAATCAAGACATTTTAAGGAATACATCTGCCATATCTTTAACACAGCACAGGCCAAATCAATATATCAAGCGAGGAAGCCAAGTATTACCCTAGAGTGAATGAATGAGCAAATGTGGCTGCTGCAATATGTCACCAGGCTGCAGCTCAGACAACAGAAGAAACTAGTGATAAGTCACAATGAATCGACTGGTCAGAGGGTTAGCTCGACTACGGTAACAAAAAGAAGAAGGCTTTATGAAGCAACAAGGTTGCTAAAATTCCTTCTCAGAGTTTAATTTCCAACGTGAAATATAGAGTATTTTTAATAAACTAATACAATGAAGCCAGGGAGAATCAATCAACCTTAGTGCCACCTTAAGGATAAACACTCATTACATTGGGACGCTGATCAATAGCGCAAGCTAAGAAAAATCCATTTAGAAAATCAAATATGGGTAAATACTGCTGTCATGTATCTCCCTGTCTTTAATCCACCCTGACTTCACAGTCCAATTTTGAAAAATAGAATGTTTTTTTTTATTTTTTATTTTTTAATTATTATTATTATTATCTCAGGTCATGCAAACAACAAATATTCCCTTCTAACTGGGGTAATTTTAGAATATTTACACCAACTGAACTGTTGATACCAGTGATGGACAGAGAAATGTGCAGGATTTGCTCAAAGATCATCGATATTCCAGTCGTTTTTAGACTGAATAGTATATGCAGAAAATCTCAGTCATCGTAATAATTAAAATTTTTGAGGAAATACACAGAAAATGCGATTTAATAATTCTAGCAATGCTAACACATACGAGAGGCTAACATCTGCTCAAAATGTGGACTCTGCCATCCATTTGTTGATTTGAAATGACAGTAAAGCCATTTTTCACACTGCTCTCTAATGCATCACCTCTGTTCTTCATATGAGAAATTATAACCATTAATGATGGGAAGGCCGTAAAAACGTAATTTGAATGCTTGTCTTACACATTTTTATATTACTTAAAGAGAAATATTCTGTCAGCTGTCATTTTTACAAAAGCTGGAGATCTTAAATCCACAGCAGAATCAATTGCTGCATTAGTGGTTGATACAGGTCTTTTCCATGACTACAGCTGTTTGTGCTTTTGCGTGCTGGTAATCAGTTCAACAGAACACTGAACTTAGGCCTTACATTATGTCTTCATCATCCATCCGGCCAAAGTAGGGGTGGCTGGAGACAGAAATGGCTGTAATAAAAAGAAACAGGGTATTTTATTATCAGTGGTAAAATAAATAAATAAATAAAATACTGCATGCAAGCTGTTTTTTCAGCACAGAATCAAATGAGCAATGATATTCTCTTAGCCTGGGACACAGTCAATTGCAAAATACACAACAAGATGATTTGATTTGCTGGTGCACACAGAGGGGGAATTGAATTTACTTTGTCATTTTCCTGTGGAATTCTAGATGCTCACTGACACAAACAACTCTTCCTCATGTTTTTGCTTACATTTCCTGAGACGGGAAGAGCATGTGTCCACCTGAAGCACATTAGCCTCCAAACAGAATGGAGAATCAATGCACTCCTTAAAAGCACCAAGAGTGCAAAGATGGGACATTTATGACTAATGCAAATTCATATTCATATCATGTTTGTATTTATCTTTAGCTGCTGTAACCATTTTTTTTAATCTTGTAGTATATGCTCCCCTATCTATGTATATGTACTTCGCTCTAACCATGAAGAAAGGAGGTTTATTTTGAGAATATCCACTCTTGTCACTTCTAAGCTTGGTATGGTGTGTGTATATTGGGATGAAATCTATAACGTGTCCAGGGCATGTTATTTTTGCCTTGACATCTTTGTCTCGTTTTATTTAGGTTGCCACTTTAAGCATTTGGCAAGCATTAGGTTATGTAATTTCTTTTAATCATATTACATAGCACTGGAGCATATGTCTGATGATTATGTGATAAAAATATGAACAAAGGAAGTATTTTTTGTAAAACATCAAGTATTGTCACATCCACCAAGTATGTGCACAATCTACATTGTGCTATTGCAAAAGGATAGAATAATTTACATTTGTCCTCATATCAATGGTTAATTTTCATTTGTCAAAATTTAAGCACCACTTCATATTCTGGCCTTTAAGTTGAATTTGTTTTATAAAGTCTAAAAGTGCTAGCAAGTGATCAAATGATTATAAAGCTGAGTAAAGCAAAAGATAAATAGGAGCTCATTGCTGGTGGAGACTCTTCTAGCATTTGGCATGCTGATTTGGGTGAGCCTTCACCTGTGCAAAGAGTGTCTGCATAGTGTTGCATGTGATAAAGTTCTGTTATTAGTGAATTGCTTTGACATTTGTGATACATTTACATAACTATTGCGGTAGTGTCATCTATGTGTGACACATATGGTGTCTAAGTTGCTGCCAACTTTTAAGGACATCTGAAACAAATCTGACATTCTGTGTTTTTAGTAGAACACAGTGTGTGTGACTTGCATTCAGATGAAAAGGAGGGTGATGTTGGAGCTTGCTTTTTGTTAAGTTAACTGTGAAATATCATCACTTTACTTTTTTTTTGTCTTCTAAATAGACCAGGTTTTCTACAAGTCAAGTTTGCTATAGGTGTATTATTATTCTTAGTAGTACATTTCAGCTCATAACTTTGAGTTATTAAACAGCTGATAAAATGTATATTTTCTCAAGAGGTTGCTACACAAAGTCTCCCAATACAAAATGCAACACCAGTGAGTCTGATTAAATTCTACAGTCTTGACAGTAGAGACTGATGATCTAAAGTGTTACAGCACATCTGCAATAGTGGGTGGATATGGTCAGAAATCCTGCGAGAGGGGGATGAAAAAACTGTTTGATGCAGACATCTAAAGGCTCCCAGCCCACTGCTTACACTGTGGTGCACAATGTGAGAGTGAGAGCATCAGTTTTGACAGATAAACTGGTCACCTTGAAAAGTAATCTCACTGGATCCACACCCTTGCCAGCCTCCCCCATTAACGGTAACATTTAAATGGTTACACATTTTCCTGGAGCAGTTCTATCATCTGCATCAAAATGCATGCGTCTGTTCTTCTGTTCATGCACCGTATATGTTTATCTGTGCAGTTTTTATTATACATATGTGCATGTATGTGTGTTTGGGTCCTGCTCGAAGGCAGATGGTTGGGGTGCTTCTCAGGGCTGAAATGAAACAAAAAACATGGGCCAGCCTTGTCTCTCTTTAGCATAGTTCCCCAGTGAGTGACACTAATTAGTATGCACCACGCATCATGCTGTTAGTGTAAGGATACACAGCACCCCCTGGCTTTAATCTAGCAAAAATGAACCATGAATAAACAAGCAGTTTGTAGCTGTCTTTATTTAGAACACAAAATGTGCAGGCTGCACCTGGTAATGCTGATATGCTAATATTGCTGATATGTACGTAAAAAAAAATCCTGTTTTTTTTTTTTTTTCTAATCAAATCTTTATGTTAACAAGGACAAATTGTTTACCTGAAGGAATATCAGAGATTAACAGTGAAAAACTGAGGATATAACTTCTCAAAATTATCTCAAAATGACATTAAGCTTCAACCAATAGTAATCCTATTACATAATTATTTCTGGTATTACCTGAAGACCCTGAAACCATTTCTTAAATCCAGCTCACCGTATTTCTGTGGATCTTTGTCTGCTGGAATATTGGAACGCAGGATCAAGTTGTTGAGGCTGTTTAAGTACGCTGGCATTGTATGGTGGCCCTCTGGGTTGTACCAGACCTATGGTCATGTAGGTAAGCATTAAAAACAATCACCCACTTCACAGTGGTAAAATTCTGAAAATGTAAATTAGCTCAATGAAAGAACACCTTAAAGATTCACAGAGCTTCAGATATTATTGTGGGGAAGCCTTTACTGCACAAGTGTCGCAGTTAAGCATATTTATGACAACAGTGATGATTTAACAGTCTGGCTCCATCTTAGAGCATTAATCTTGCAGAATGTACTTATGATGTGATATATTAACTTTTAAAAACTCTTCAGCACAGCAATTAAAATTATAAGATGATACTTTGTGGGCAAGTGGGAAAACAAAGTTACCTTTGACAGTGTGCGGTTTTTGGGAACGGTCTTAAGGTCCATTCGCAAGTCAGGTGGGAGCGGCATGCCAAAAGCAAAGCCACCATACCTGAAAAATCAGAGTGGACACATCGATCAAAACAAGCAGCTCTGGTTCCTCGTGAGAAATAAAATGTGACATGCACTCTGTTTTTCAGTGGATTCTTCTCTTGTTCTCACAGCAAATATCCAACACTGAAGTAAAAAGCATTTGAGGTAAAACCTCAAAGTATGAACATGAAGAGTCATCTGAGGCATACAGGAGGCTAGTTTATCTCAAGCTGAGGTACAATGAAAAGAAAGCTTTGAGGAATTATCAAACAAGTTTTTACATTTCTGCTCTCTCCTCTCTATAGTAACACAATTTTTGAGAGACATTTAACTAGAAATACTCAAAGTGCTGTCACACTGTTTCTCATCTATCACGATGTAGCATGGTGCATTTTACATGGGGCTAAATTAGACGAAAGGAAGTGTGTTTAGGGAGCATTAAGTCTTGTCACATCTATGCAGTGGCAATTTCTGATATGCGCAACCGCCCAGGGCAGCATCTTTTGGGAGCGGCATGAGCAAGTTAATATCAAGCAATTAATAAGCTACATATATTTGCTTTTAGTGGATTTAGAGAACTGACTATAGGATGTAATATTCCTTAGTCCTGATTAGAAAAAATAGTAAAAATGCTCTCATCCATGGGATACAATGCCATATTAGTGGATATTACAATTCATTAATATTCATTTTCGGGTTAAGTTGAGGTTAAAATGCTACACACAGCTAGGACATAGGGTTCTGTCTGATTAGCTTACTTTTCTACAAACTGCAAAATATGACATGCATTTAGCAAAGGTAAAAAAAAAAATACTACCAATAAGAACTTCACCGTATGTAATTTCAGCAGCAGAGTTTCTATGGATTTCAATGAAATCAAAGGCAGTTGGAAAATAGTATGATGGGTTGATTAACAGGAAGGCAAGGTTCAGAAAAATATTCAAAATGGCATCTTCTGTCAAATCAAAACAGAATAAAACAGTATTTGCGAAATCACTAAAATACAGATAGAAGGATAAAATTGGGTAGAAAACAATTTTATTGTTTATTATTTTATTACATAATAAAATTATGCAAAACATGTCAGAGTTATATTTTGACTTGCTAAATCAAAATATAATCGAATAATATTTTGTAACTCATTAATAAAACATGAGTAAAAATTTTGTTGCACCACTATTAAACAAAGCTAAATTATCCTCTATTCACCTGTTTCTGATGAAGTCATTGGCTGTAGCCACCAGGTAGTTCTCCACGTTGACGCCAGTCAGATTGTAGACGATCTGAGACGAGGGGATCTCTTTGAAGGGGGGCTGAGGGTTGTCCTTGTTGCAAATCTGTCATATACAGAAGACACAAATGGTTCACAATTGGCCATTTTTTACAATGATGAAGAAAGTGGCCATCAGAGGAGACAGGTGAGAACACAAAAACTCACTCACTTGCACACATACTGTTCTCCCTGACCCAGACTCACCTGTTCCTGTTTGGTGCACTGACACACACTAAATGGTTTGGAGACATTCCCACTGGAGCGCCAGCTGTTTGTGCTCCTTGTGCAGATCCTATAACAGAAAAAAAAAAACAATAATTTGCAGTGCGACAAGGCAGCTCGACATGCGTTTGTGATCATACCTTTTTCAAGATTCAGAATTTTAGTAAGAAAATAATCAGATCAGAAAGAGTTGATCCTGTATGTTTGTCTGCGCCATACTAACAATGTGCACGATTAAACTGAGAGAAGAGCAAAAGCCACAGTGACTCATGAAGTAGCTATGAGTTTGGGTGGTTTCAGTGAAACTAGAAGTTAAATATATTCTCTGATCACAGTTTTCCAAGCTGTTAAATATGTTGTGATATTGCGTGAAATGTATTTGTGTGGGTTATTGCTCGACTCCCACACAGTTTACTTTCCACCAAGTGGTTTAAGGGACACTATGTGCAAATAAAACAACAGACTGCTGAAATACATGCACAGTAACTGCCAATAATGATAGTGTTTATTTTTAGATTTACTTCTGCAAACACAATGTTTAGCAATAATCAATATGATTTTTCTATAGCAGAAAGTTGTGAGCAAACATGCAAACTGTTTTATGCTTTTGCTATCTTTTTTAATGTTTCCTTTTAATGATTTTTGGAGGGGGGTGGAAAGATGGGGGGTTTAAAATTCCCCATGGTTCTGCTTCATGAGTGCCAACATTGATTTGAGGGCCTGCAAGGGGAAAATCTCCCCTATAAACACGAGGTGTTTATGGAATACAGATGATGCTGTCACATCACAGAGACCTGCTGCAGGCTTTCAGCCTCGTTCCTCGAGCTGAGCAGCAAGGAAATGAAGAGGAGAGACATGAGAGAGAGACCAGAGAGAATGAAAAATAAAAGACTGGAGAGAGGCTGTCCAGTAAAATAAAATAAAGAGAGAACCAGGAGGCATGGGAAGAATAGCAATCGCTGGAAAGTGAAGAGGCAGTTAGCAAAATGAGTGTATTTTTTAGTAAATGGGAACAGCTGGAAGCGTAATTACGTACTGGTTATCAGAGTTGTCGAGGCAGGCATTATCGATCCCAGGGAATGACATCATGGTGTCCACCAGATGGCTGGATTGAGGATTCTGGTTGCTGTGGAGTCAGAAAACACTCAGCTTAGACTTAAAGGTACCCTGAATATTTCAAGCAAAATGATGCAACCAAAAACAAAAAGAGTCAGTCTGAAATTTTATTTTAGCAAGGTTGCATAAAACCAATATATTAATCCTGGAACTGACATGTAGACACAATTAGTGATATTTACTGAAAAACACAAGCACATGAAAAGCAGAGATGAAAGGAAAGAATAAAACAACTGACCTGCCACTTTAGATTTAGCTAGTTTTGTTTTAGTCACCCCCTTCTCTTAATTTAAACTCAGGAATACACACTCATAAATAAAACAATGAAATAATTACCATTGTTGATACAAAAAAAAACAGGAAACTAGATGTCTGAAAATAATGATAAAATCTACAAACAGGAAAGCCTTATGTGCATCTAATCTGCCTTTGTCCCCCCCCACCCATAACATTCCTGCTAAATATAATGAAGTGTCATATTTTTGGTCTAATTTGTATGTCAAGTTAAAGAGGTGTAGGAGGAGTGTCCACTCCATCTTTGATATGGATTCACACTTCAGCGTTTTCTCCCCTGCTTCATGTCCCATTGATCAAACAACAGAACATGTTGAGGATGAAGCCATCTCACGATCTACTGACACTCTTCATCTCTCTCCCTTTGATCAAGAATCAGAGCTCTCTGCATCTTGATGACCTCAAATCTTTGCATTCTTTGCCAGCACCTTGTACTTAAAGTCCATCTGCCCTTCAACAAACTACCACTTTAAATTGATTGTACAAGAGTTACATGCAAATTACGTGGAAAGAAGTGATTAAATCACTCATTTGTGGAATATCCTGCTATTTCTATTTCAAACCTTCTGAGATTGTTTCCCGTGAAATCAGAGTGGCGTTGCTTCTTTTGGGTTATTTCCTATATGCAACAACAAAAAAGTCCTGACTGAAACTGTGCTGATAAGGACTTTAAAGTCCCCTGACCAAAAAAAGCATGTGATCAAATCACATGCTTTTTAGTTTCCAGCTGAGAGGAGTGATTGCACAAGCACTACCATTTGTCTGGAGCCCTGATTAGCCTGATTTATTTCTTTGATTTCCATTTCTGGTGTGGCCTGTAATTTCTCTGCTAAGGGGATCTGACCTGAAGAAAGAGTAGCTCGGCCCGACGTTGTAGAGAGCAGGGCTCAGCTCCAGCTCAGGATAGTGCTGCACGTCGCTCTTGATGGAGCCCAGGCCCATAGCAACCATCACAAAGAGAACAGGAAGCAGGATCTGGGCGAGAAGGCTCTTCCAGTCTCTCCGGGTGTGATGGAACCTCTTGATCAGCATGGCTGTCAGCTGCTGCCAGGCCAGGGTCAGGCCAGATAGAGTGGATGACCTGGTAAGGTCTGGAAAACATCAACAAAGTGTTTTTTTCTTTTTTAATGTTCAATGATCATAGAGGATAAAACAGTTCCAGAATATATTACCCCTTTGAAGAAATGCTGTGGTCTGTACAGTTATTGGCATTTCAAGTCAAAGACCAACAAAGATTTGTGCATAATTATTAAAGTTATAATAATTATAACTTTAATAATTATAAAATAATTATAAAAGTTATAATTAACTTTTAGCCCTTTAGTAAAAGGGCTAAATCTGCCTTTAGCCCTTTTACTCTGATACCCCCAAATAACTGCAACTAATTGCCTTCAGAAGTCACCTCATCAATGAATCACCCTGTGTGCAACTTAATCTCAGTATAAACATAACTTTTCATGTAGGACAACTATTAAATGTGTTCTCAAAAGAATGTAAAGTCATTGTTAGGAATGCAAAAAATAGTAGAAACAGAAACGATAAGGAGCAAGGTCTTCTGGTCTGGACTAAACATTTTGACTTACCAAGTATGATGGAAGACTACAAAATGCACATCACACTTAAAACCGACAATCCCGGAAGAGGGGAATGCTTTAGATGAAGCCAAATTAATGTGTAACAATGGCCCAGGCAAATTTCAGATATCAAATCTAAAAAACAATGTTCTCCATCTGATCTGAATGAGCTTCACCCATAGTTCAAAGAGGAAAGCACAAGGTAAGCTGGTAGAAGACTCCCTTAAAACTGTGACTGAATTGCAGCAAAATGTGTTTCTACAAAGTTTTCACTCAACAGGTTTATTATAAACACACTTTTAGGGTAATTTTTCATGCATTTACATTTTTTAAATGTATGCCCTACTTCATGTTGGAAACTGCACTAAAATACTGTGAAATCTGTGGTTGTAGCTTGGCAAAATGTAAGCAGCTTATGGGAAGAGAAATACTTTTGAAAGGCACTGTAGTGGATTAATGGAAAACCAAAATACAATAGGTGAAGAACAGGAAGAGAAAAGAAGCAACAGTTGAACCGAGCAATGAAAACAGCATTTCAACTCACTGATCTTGTCACCAGCGCTGCAGCTGCTTTCACAGGAGTCTGATGGGAAGCTGTCGATAGATGCAGTGTCAGAAATCGTCTCAGAGATAGACAGAGGCCCGTCCTTGCCGTCTGGGTTTCTGCTGGTCAACTGGAGAAACATCTGCATACGCCCAAGTAAAAAGGCTTCACTCAGTCATGGTTCAGCTTCTGTTTTTATTTTTCATATGTGGTTGTGTAAAAGCTCACCTCCTCCAGTGTGGTGTCAGACACGCCATAGCCCCCAAGCTGAAGATCGTCCAAGTTGGCATCCAGCGCAGTCAGGAGGGAGCGATATGATGATGCATTGGATGAAGTGAAGGGAGGAAGAGAGTAGACCACATCACCCCTCTGGGCTTCTTTAAGCCGTGCTTCAGGAAGATGAGCTTGGATGAAGGCCTTGAGGTCAGAATTGTCAATTCGTTCAGCTTCTGGGCTTTGGATCTGTAAGAAAAACATCAGAAATTTTAAAGACTATTTTTTCCTATCTGGTAACATAATCCGCTTTCCCTCCTGTATACTGAGAAGATGATTTGGAGTTTTAATGTTTGGAGAAGAGTTTACAAATTTATTCTCAAAAAAACAAAGGTCTGCAAAACAAACAACTGAGCACTACGAGGAAAAAAAAAACATCTATAAAAACAGAAATAAACTAAATTCTAAGTACTGGTTGTGCAAAATACATAGGTAGCTTTGTATTTGTAAAGTTCACCAATAACAAGAATTAGTTTTGAGTTGGATTCACACAGGTCGAAATTAATTTCACAGTTCACCTCCCAATCTAAAATCCCACAACATTAATCTGAGATGTTTCAAGACATTTTTGCTTGCCTAAAATAAAGATTTTTTTGGTATTCTGGCTATTTCTAAGAAAAGAGTTAGAATTGACACAATACATTAAGAAGGAGGCACATTTCTCTACCCGTTACTGTAGCACTAAAAAACCCAAGCTTTGTGCGGTGTGGCTGAGTTGCACTGACCCTGTGTGCGCTTTTATGAGTTTTTTTATGTGTTGTTTTGGAAACTGATGTTTTGACGACCTCTCGGCTGTTTTACCATGACATCCCCTGTGCTCCTCATAAGTGTTACGCTAAGAATGTGGGAGGATTTAAGAGAGAGACATCAGGTAGGTAAGGTTTGCCATACTGTTCAGCTTACAGCTGTTCAAGTTGTAATTTAAAAAGCATTACCTTTAAGTTCAATGTTCTTCATAAAAAGCTAATGCTACATTTAAACTCGTTTGTGCACAACACAAGTTAAAATTGTAACTCATGCCAGTGCCGTCAGTCACAAAAAACACCGGCTGGCGTATGCATGTGTACACACAGTATGTTGCAAAACTTAAAGCTAATTTTAAGAAGGAGTTTATAGTTTGAGTCAGATTTGTAATGTAAGTGGTGGCTATCTCTCAATGAGTATGTCAAAACCTAGAATTAATTTCCACATGAGCGGTCACGTTTCTCCATAATAGTGGATTGTGAAATGTTTCAATTTATGCCAAGTGCTATCCTTGAGTGCTATGACAAACGAGAGATATTCAGGTGCTCCAAGCCCTTTGGGGATAAAGGTTATGCCCTATCATCTCTCAACTCTGTGTTATGCAAATATTATGACATTGACAACAAGCAGCTCTGGCGTAACATGAAATATTTGACCTACTAGATGGAATAAATTCTGAGCACAAATTCATGTTGAAGAAGAAACAGCAGTAAGAGAGTTTTCACTGGTTTAATATCAGTTTTCATTGCTTTGCACCGACATGCCTGCATGCCTGTGAGGATGATTACCTTTTTGGTGAGGGTGAGCTTGTAGCCTTGACCCAGCTTGTCTTTCAAGTAGAAGGGTGAGCCGCAGCATTTCAATCCACCTCTCTCCAAGAAGGCAATCCGGTCGCTCAACACTTCAGCCTCGTCCAAGTGGTGGGTGGACATAATAATGGTCCGGTCTGAAAGGACACACGTATATGAGAAAAAACTGCATCGTTGACTCTGGGATTATTGAACCAATAACTATAGATCAAACAGAGTTATTACAAAGGAAAATAAACAAGAAATATCATCATACAAACTGTCATAAAAAGCAGTTTTATGAGTGTTTGTTTCTGATATTGACTAGGAACTCTCACTGCAATAACATCTGAAACAGACCTTAAAGCTAATTTTTTTTATCTTTTTATCTTTTGATTTCAGTCAAGGCTTTACATACAGTCTTTATGAGCATGAATGTAATATTAAGTCAGAGATTTTAGCAATGGAGTTAAATGTTCTTTTAATGCTTTCAATATGACTTCATAAACAAAAGCAGCTCCCATGAACAATAAACCAAGATGTTTTATTTTATAAACCTTTGGACTTACTTGCATCTGGAGGAAATGTAGGCTTCAATAGCAGACATAAAAAACAACGTCATGAAATTATAGAAAAGCTAAGAGTCAAATACTGAAGAAAAAAGAAAATTCCAAGAAACATTAAAAAAATGAAACAATGAATTGTAATCCTGCCAAGCGATGATGTCAGGGAATTACACCCCTTAAAAAGCAATCATCTGATAAATAATCTGAACAGCAAAACAAATAAGCAGGCAATGCAACTCATTGAGAAGTAGTCTGCTTGACTGCTGCAAAAGGCAGCGGTAACGATCAAGTCTCTCTGGAAACAAAAGCCAAAGACTAAATTGTTTTATTAAATCCCAAGCAGTGACATTTCCGCCATAGTCGCCCATTTTGTTGACATATTTTCTGGGGAGTGATTCTTCTGAGACCATGGTGGTTGAAATGTTATGATTTGGAGAACATCGGCTGCCTCTGGCTCAGTGTAAGTTGCTGTTAGTTGACCTGTGATTTTTTTTTTTTTTTTGACAAATCAAAGCAACTTCTGAAAGTGATTGGGTCACCTTTGCCTGAGAGCCTAAGCTGCACTATAAATGACCAGCAAAGTATGGATCACAACAAAATCGGACTTCAGCTATTTTCTGGAAATTTTGTTGTTTGATCAGACTGTTATGAAATCAATTTAGAACTTAGATGACACAGCAGAAAAAAAAAAATTTAAACAAGCTATTTTAAGACAGCTTCATCAGCAGTGTTCTTTCACAGCTTCGCCAGGAATGCTGAGTGACTGTGGATAAATTGATTCTGACAGGCCTTACCGCTTCCCTGCATCATGGAGTTTGTAGTTTTATCACAGCATAATAACTACCTAATACTGAAAATGCAGTATAACAATAATCAAATATCTGTAGCTACAGCTACAAATCACAGAATAAATGAATAACACCAAAGCAGAGTTCTTATACACAGTAAATTCTGCAGAGTTAAATCAACACTATGCCAAGTCTATTTGGTCCTTATCAGAATTGGTGTCAATTTANACTACTCAAACTATTGTTGAAATAACTCTATAAGAGTTAAATTAATGCCAATTCTGAAAGGGACCAAATAGACTCGGCATAGTGTTGATTTAACTCTGCAGAATTTACTGTGTATTTAAAAAAATGAAGCACTAGAAATATAAAATTACAAATTTAAGTCATAGCCAAATCTATTTTAAGACCCAATCTTAAGCCTTGTGAAGTCCTAAGATTATTAGAGTTAAGAATCAGATTGACATTCTCGTAATATGTTGTGGGTGTTTCATGTAAAAGTACTGAATTGCAGCTGTAACATTGGTAAATGGTAATAATAGTCACAGTGTTGACTTATATAAGGTACATTTTGTTTACTGTCAGTATTTAAGTGAGACTCACTCTTCTTATGCTGGATAACAATGTCCCAGATGCTGCGCCTGGAGCAGGGATCCACTCCTGTTGTGGGCTCATCCAAAACCACCAAGCGAGAGCCCCCAATGAAGGCGATGGAGATCGAGAGCTTACGCTTCATACCACCTGACAAGGTATCAACCCGCTTGTGTCTATGAGCGTACAAGTCTGTCTCCTCAAGGATCCTAGAAGACGAGTCAATGGAAAACGTTTAATCTCAAGCTCGTGTGAACATTTCTTCCCTGCGTTCAGGCTGAGTGTTGGCTCGTTAAGTTCCATTAATTAGCCATCAGAGGTTTGCATTGCAAGAGACATAGAGTGTTTTTGCCTTAAGGTACAAGCTTAATATCGCTCCTCTTGTAAAATTTAAACCCTCCAGAAAGAGTCTCATGATGCAATATAGCTAGAGATGAAGCAGAATAAAAAATGAATTCTGCCCTAAACTGATTTAAGAAGATGCAAAAAGGACTAAAATAGATAGAAATATTACGTTCTTGTAAAAATATATTCCTGCAACTTGTTCACAGTGCTTGCCCCTACGTCTGTGGAAGAAAAAGACATTCTGCAAATAATGAAAATTTGAAGTAAGAGCTTATTTCAATGATTCTAGTTAGAACTACTGTTTTGCAGAAGCCTTGACATTCTTATAAATCACAGTAGTTATTGCTCTAAAATCTGTTCAAGTAAAGAAAATCACTACAACATTAAGTTAATACTTTCATATTTTCTCCCACCAGTTTATTGAACTAACATTTCTCCTAAGATTCTCATAATGCCCACACTTTCTGATTTTAAACTGGAAGATGAAGAAAGACACTACGCAAAAGACACTCTTCAGCATCCTCTGGGAAAAAATGAAAGACAAACTTTAACTGGTACATAATCTTTGAGTCTTTTGGTTTTTTGGATGCATTATAGACAGCAGTCTCCCTCTCTGATTGATGTGTCACTTACGTGCGGATTTGCTCTCGCAGTTCTCTTTGTGACCAGTGTGGGGCCTTGATCTGGCCGTACAGCAGCAGGTGCTCCTTGACAGTCATGTGGTCGAAGAGGACGTCGTATTGCATGCAGACTCCAAGTTCTTGGCGGACTTTTTCTATGTTTGTCTGCATGTCCCTGCCATACACCTCGATGGAGCCAGATGTTGGGGGGTACAGACCAGTCAGGAGGGACCTGCACACAACACAGGTTAGGGCAGAGCTTGAAAATAAAGTCAAAAAGATACAAAAGGTGAAGAAAACCATTTTTATTCCACTTTTTGATCCACATATTTCTCTTGAACAATTACTTATTACGTACTAGTTTTTATGGAGCAAAAAAATTATTGTATTTTCTCATTGTTATTTAATCTGGTAATGCTGCAGAACTCATTACATGTCCCCCTGGATGAGCGCATCAGCAAAATGAGTCACATTTAAAATGTAAATGTAAGTGCTCAAGTTGATGAAGATTCGTTGGGCTAATTTCTACTGCTGTGCATTTGCTTTGCCAGATTTGGACAGAACAATCTGTCTGTCAGCACTGAGCCACTGAAATGATTAAAGGGATGCACACATCTAATCTTAAAAATAGCTGCATCGGTTATAATGAGTTGGAACTCACAGATAAAGCCGATAAAACAACAAAAAACAATAAGAATGGATTCACACATACATGGTAGTTGTCTTGCCAGCTCCATTGTGACCGAGCAGTGAGGTGACATGACCCTCATGAAAGTTGACATTAAGGTTTTGAATAGCTGTTTTGTCGCCATACATCTTGGTGAGACAGTGGAGTGCAACTCCCACTGGGAGCTCAGAGAAATCCTCGCCAGCTTCGTAGGACAGGCTGCTTTTGCCTGAGAGAAACATAAACATTGAGGCAAATTGTAAATCAAACGGAATTGGAGAAGATCTAAATTAAAAATGACAAAAATTATAAATAAAACAGAGATGTAAGAGGAAGAGAGAGTATTCTTGTTAGTGTACCTTTGCCTTTGCCGTCTGCAAAGACAGGCTGGTTTCTCTGCATGATGTTGGAAAAGAGGAGTCCTTTGCCTGCACTTTTATTTGTCTGAAAACTGCTGCACATGTCAGTCCAGAAGGAGAGTTTGAACGGGAAATACCATGGAGCTGGGATTCCATATTTCCCTGAAGGGTTACAAAGAAAGAAGTAGATCTATTTGAATAAATGAAAACAGGCAAGGCCTTAAAAGACGTGCCTGCAGCAGAACACGAAAAAGAAGCTAGATTTATTATTTAACTCAAATGCTGCATCTACCGGTATATTTGTTCCAGCATTTGGTTAGGGAAATTATTGAAATTGGATGACTTGTATTCCAGCAGCTTTTATAGTAGAGTAGATGCAGAAATATTATCAAGAACATATCCCAGAGAGTAGCAGCACAAGCTAATAGCAACCAATAATTAGAGGTTTCACCTGGGAAAACTGTCCTGATGTAGGCCCCGATGACGAAGTACAGGAGGGAGTCAATGAGCAAGAGCCAGCACAGCCATCCAAATGTTGCTGAGTCTCCAGCTATGGGCGAGGTGTAAGAGTTGCTCCACTGAATTCCTAGAGGAGAATAGAAAAGCGAATGCTTGATTCAGATGGCTGAAGTATCAGAAACATTCTGATGATATTCAGGTATTCACAAGCTCATACCTTCTCCCTGGGCCTCGTAGCGGGAAATGTATTGACTGGCATAGCAGAAGCAGGTCGGTGAAAACAAACTCTGTCAGAAAAGTGAAGAAATTTTTGACAGGAGATCAGAAGTAAAGAAACATATCCCTTTCTTTTTTTTTTTTTTTTTTTTTTTTTACAAATCTATGTAATGTGAAAATATAGCTCTTACAAAATACAGTACAAAGATGTTTTCCAAGGTAAATTGGTTTTAGATATTTGTAGTCAGGAAGTCTGACCTCTGATTAATACTCATCAGACAGCAGGGAGTAAACTTAAAAAAAACTAAGGCTGTGTCATGCAAATGAGTGCACAGATTTTTTTAGAAAATTACTTTGTCCTTCACCATATGCTACCTTTTGATATGGTGGAAAACAAAAAGGTGAGAGCTACACAAAGACGTTTACTGCATTATTTGTTGATTTTAATTTTTTTAGTCATTATATCTATACAGCAAAACATTTTGGAGAAAATAAAGTAAATTATAGCTTGCATTTACTGTCTTTGTCTCGAAACAGCAATTTTTAAAAAATAAAATAAAATTATTTGGTCTAATTATACACAATAACCATGCTAGTCTTATGCACATTATAAATAGTAAAGCCACTTCAGAGTATGCTCACCAGAGCGCTTTTCTGGGAAAGGGTTAGATTAGTCTCGATGGACATGACTATGATGAACGGGAAGAAGCTGAGGATGTAGATAAGGCTTCCACTTAGGCCAGCGATGTAGGTCTTGTCGAAAAAGGAGCTGATCAGGTAGCAGAAGGAAATGATGTTCAACCCAACGTCACAGAGGTAGAGGAAGACGAGGAAGCTGTTGCTTTTGGGTAGGATGTTTCCAAACTTCAGCACTAGCGTGAGGACGATGATGGTCAGAATCAGGAAGCCGGCGCACTCCAGGAACCAGGCAAAGAAATGACTGAGCTGATTCACACCCATCATTTTCATGTACTGTTATTGGAAGGGAAATATTGTGATGAAGTACGTTGGTATGGAGAATGTGGCAAAAAAGATGTCAAAACTTAAAAATATTTAAAAACCACAAAGTGTTAATAACTTTTAAACTTTTGCACATCCTGTCAAATTATAGAGCAAACTTTGTTGTATCTTTTGTATTTTAGTAGTGTGTATTTGTATTTAAACTCCCTGAGAAAATAATTTGTATGACATTCTATTGCTGCAACTAAAGATGCAAATCATTTGTGGTATGCTTCTTCCAGCTTCATACATTTTATACACTGTTGCCCATTCTTTATGAAAATAACTCAAGCTCAGTCAGATTTGATGGGGTCTCGTACTTCAATTATCATGTTTTGCCACTTGCTCATTGATCGTACCCATTCTATTGTGACTGTAATGGTGGAAGCTGTAGTTGAACCACAGTCTCACTTTTTTTTGCAAACTAAAAGGAGACTGGATAAATAAATGCCACACTTTATAGTTTTTTTTATATTTACAATAAATCAAATAAATCATAAATTATTAAAAGTAAGCAGGTTACAATACAATGCCATCAGTTTTCAGGTAGAGAAAAACACATTACCTCATGCAGCCTCAGCTCTCTCTCGTGTACAAGTTTTTTCACAAAGTCAGCCACAAACAACACCCATGGTATCATCAGCAAGAGAGGGAAGACAAAAGAGATGGCCTCCAGATACCTGAGAAATACACAGATGCCAGCTATCAGTCAGACTCTCCGCAAACCAAACATCTAGGCAGATGGAGGGGCCTATCAGTCAGTCACCGGCTTGACAGAGTGAGGAGAACATGGGTATGCTGACAACCGCATTGTCATTCTCGTCCTGCTATTGTTTACAAAAATAGATTAATCCATATTGTGTTTTTCTATTGTTTGACCACTCAAACTAACAGCCTAAAAATTTTGATTTCAGTGCATGCAGTGTGACATTTACTTAATATGTTTTACAAATATTTTTTCTGAATTTGTACTGTTTAGGTGACAAATAAAAAACAAATGTAAGAAAAAGGAAGCGCGTAGTCTCTTATAGCTGGTCAAAAGGCAGCCATCTGGGGAGAGAAGTTCCACTGGCTCTTCTCAGATGAGATATGAGCGCTGCTAAAAGCTGCACTCCAGGGCAAGTGCACGCATAGACATTAAATTCAGCAATAATTTATTGTAAACCATGTTGCGTGGCAATGGACAAGTTAATCTCAAAACCATGTTGGGTATGTTTTACAGAGAGAGAAAAGTGCTGTGTTCTTTAAGTAGTTTTTTCTTTTTTTTAGTTTTTTTTTTAGTGCATGGGGTATTCAGTATATGCAAGGTTTTCAAAAATGAATGCACGATTACAGTGAATGTCAATGTACATGGTTCAGAGCTAATTACACTGTGACAGGTTCCTGTGAATGACTACTTACTGTCATTCTCAAGTGGCAAATGAATAATGGAATAGCATACATTATTCCACATCAATGCTTGTTCCCCCTCAGTGAGAGCATGTATCCTTTTATGCCGCCTTGCACGCATTTATGCGTTAACTCTGTACACATCCATTCGTACGCAGAAACGCAGAAAACTCACTCATCTCGCAGAAAGCAGGGATAGGGGAAGGGCTGCAGCTGCACGGCCGGCTCGGTGACTTTCTGCCCGGTCTGGGTTTCGATGATGGCCCGGTCGATGTTCTCCTGCAGGTAGACGAACCCACGGTTGTAGCGCATTGTGTGGCTGGCCGAGATGTGGGTGTCCTTCACAAAGTACGGGTTTCGTGCCCGATCCGTACGCATGACGTTGTCCATGTGCATTCGGATGGTGTAGCTGACTTTGGGAGGCAGTTCAGTCGAGGAGGAGGAAGAAGAGGATCTGGCCTCACGTTTCCTTGATGAATCTTCAGTCTTAAAGATGACACCTAAAGAACATACAGCACATGCAGTATGTATTCACAAATCAATGGTTTGTTGCCTTTCATAAGCTACAGCTTATTTTTGCTAAGCCTCCTAATCTCAGCTCATTATTAACAGCCTTTAGAGAAAACAGCAAACTGACACAGATGCACATAGAAAAAGCTGTGAATTATCACATACTGTGACAAAATAGCATCTTGTGCAGTTGAAAGACAAGCTGTAGCTCTCTGTTGTGTAGGATCTAATAAGCCATCTTGTGAAATTTTACTATTTTTTCAGTTTGGCTTAATAAACTGCATAATCCATTTTTTTCTTATGCCATTACAGCGTTCTCCTTTTTTATGTTGTCAGCACTTTGATTTGTCTTGCTGCTGAAATGTGCTATACAAATAAACTTGCCTTTGATTCGTTTATTTTTCCAGTGATCTTGATTAAATGAGATAGCTCACACATAACCCAGTTGTCTGAAAACACAGCATTCACATGGTCCAAACAGAACCAGACTTACATGGCAGATGGATGACCTGATATTTACTCACTTGCATAGAGCTCACGGTTTTTGGCGAGCTGATGGGCCACAGCGTTGAGCTCCTCGGCGGAGTCATAACCACGGTAACGGTCAAACTTGATGCAGGAGGAGAGCTTCACCATGAGATTTGACAAACTGCTGATCTGATCAAGTATGTTCTTGTTCTTATGCAGCATCTCTGTGATGTTAGCTGTGAAAGAAAACACCTTTCAACAAGGAGCTGACAGAGTCAAACCTATGTGCTACCTTGTGTTAAGAACAACACTCTTTGTTGTGGAAGTTGTTACTGTGAGAAGGACACTGAAAGATGGCTATTTTTATGTGTGATGAGTAGAACTTCTCTGAATATTCTGGGCTAAATGCAACCACAAAATGGTTTCGAAAGGTTTGGAGCAAATCTTTAATGTATCATCAAACCAAAAACTATAGGTCCCACTCCATTTCAAATTCATTTGTCAAGAGTTACATGTGTTCACATCTAAAAGATGATATTTCATCTGTAATGCATTTTGTCTCAATCTCATTTCACAAATTCTTTGCTATTCAGTTAGAGTTCAATCAGCTGTTTTGGTCCTTGTTACCAAAGTTAATTACATGACTAAGTAGTTATGCATACCATAACTTTAGATGGATTAGATATCCAATGATGACTGAATCTAATAAGACTTCTCAAATGATTTTCATCTGGTTTGAGATGGGAAATGTGCCCAATATAAAGAGTTCGGAATGTATAAATTTAAGGAAAGAGTGAATTTTCATCTTTTCCTGCTGCCTAAACTTTTAATAATAATGTGAAACAACACTATGCTCTGCTCTGTTATATTGTAATTCTGACAGATGTTGCATTCCTTTATTATGACCCCAATTAGTTCAAAAACCTGAATATCAAAGGTAGACCTAGAAAAACCTTCTCAGAAACCAAAAATCCCCCATTTTGCACCTAAATCCTAAGAGCAACCATGTTTTCTGGCATTATGGATGTTTTATACAAGTAATAAGTAACAGAAAAATCTAAGTTTTGAACTGGTATCTGCAGCTTACAAAAGTAAGACCTACAAATGCACACTCACAGAAGCTGCTGAGAGTCTCCTTTATGCTGTCGACATTTATGTCTGTCTGCATCTCAATGAAATTCTTCACAAAGGGACTGTTGAGGGAATTCTGCCAGAAAGGTAGAGAGAGAGAAGAGAGAGATGGAAACTATGAACATCATCAAGATTCAGCTGCAGAAACTCATCGAAGACCACGACAAGCTTTATCTTTCGATTTTCAAACGACAGAGAGGCGGCTGGCATAATCAGATATAAAAAAGCAGCTCTGAGATTTTATACCTGCAGCATCGGCAAAGTGGAGCTGAGTAATTCGGCTGACTTTATGATGTAATTTGAGGATTCAATCCAGTCCTCCGAGGATTTCTTCAGATTTGCAAACTCGTGCAAGGTGGCATTGGCCTGAGCAAAGTTAAGAGAAGGACATGAAAGAGTAAAACAATTGTGTATCAGAAGAAAGTCCAAATTTGTGTGTTTACGCGAGCGTAATAGTGAGTGTGAGTGTTGCATTCAAACTGAAAACAAAATCAGACCTGCTAAAATTTTTACCTCATACCAATATGAGAATGTGCAATGAAAAGACGGTACTATGACCAAGAGAATCTAGAAATATCTAAACGTTTGGAAGTCACCCCATGTTGATAGCTTAACCAAAGTTTTAAAAAAGTAGAAATTGTTACAAACACAACTGAGATTGTTCTGTCTTTACAGTCTAATGATAATTTATTATTTGTCTGTATAAATAAGTAGGCCGGCAGTGTATTTGTAAACCAAGAAGTTTGTATTTACCTTCTCCATTACAGCCCTTGTGGCAGGTGTGTCAGGTGTGAAGAGGATCTGGCCCATCAGCATTGGTTTGAGGAAGGCCCAGGCGATGGCTCCGCCTGTGGTATTGACCATGTCCAGATACATGTTCATGCAGAAGGGTGCTGCCCAGAGGGACGAAAGACAAGCGTTAGGTACAGAGCTGATGGCAAATAGAAAACATGCAAACTTAGATTTTAGATTTAGAATCTGAGAATTTTGCTTCTATAGCCTTTTCTTAAGGTAAAATGGGAAATTCTAAGAGCAATCATGTTTTAAAATGTGTTACTGTATATATTTAAGCGGGTGAAAAATACATATATATTTGAAACATATCAACTTGAAAGATCTTCAAAAGGATATTTGATTGTAGAAATCTTTTTTCCCCCTTTTCTTTTTATTATGCCAAAGCTTGAGTATTCACAATTCAGAGGACTTGTCCAGTTTTACCTTGATCCCTAACCTCAATCATCGTATACTGTCTTACTAAATAACTTTGAAAATATATTCTAATGAGGATTGGTTGTCAGATTACCTTTTGAAAATAACTACCTCTAAGTAGGTATTATTAAAATGTTTTTATTGGTCCAATGTAAAAGTCTAATCTTAAATGTCCTGTTTTGATTAGCTATAACTGGAAATATCCTTATAATTAACATAGAGACATAAAAACATCATTGTCTAATTAACCTTTATAAATTAACTTGTCAGTAATATTCTAATTTATTGCATTAACATGTATTAATGTAAATGAAATAACATTAATGCATGTTAAGAAAACCCTCAAGGTTAGATACTGTGGTATCTAAAACAAGAATTTCAACCAACACATTTTTTTAAAATAAAAAAGGAAAATGATTATATTAATAGTCTAAGTATTAAGCCCCAAATCTTGCAACTTACAGGAGTCTCGTGGGATCTTGAACCTCTCAATCATCTCCTCCCTCTTTTGGTTGTTGGGGAATGAGGGGCCAGATTCAGACAGTTCAGGCAATTTGGAGATTCCAAAAAGAGCGATGATGCCGTTGCTGCACAGAGCCCGGGACAGGGTCACGAATGTGGCTTTGGTGGAGATGGTGCTTCTCTTTCCTCTTGTCATCTGATTGGGGGGAAAAAAAAAACTATAAAATCACAGTTTATGGAAAATATTACTAAAAAAAAACTAGAAAGCTATTTTTTCAGCCAAAACTATGCTTGCAAGAGATACTCATAAAGTACATTTGTATTCCTGAAACGCCTTCTATTGCTATTGCATTGTAATTCTTTCTTTTGGCTACTTTGACCACCTATGTTTTAACACTATGTTTTAAAGAAAAATGTATCCTGCAGGTTTAATGAAAACGCACTTCGGAGAATTCAGCGCTGGAGTCCAAGTTAAGATCTTTGACGGATAGCAGGTAGCCTTCCAATTGCCTGACTGCGGGAAGAATCTTGTTCATCATATCCGATGCAACCGTTGCCACTTGGACCATGACTTCTACCAGACCCTGGAGTTCCTCAGACAAAACCATCTACAAGAAAGAGAGCAACATTCAGGTTTTGATAAAATCAGCGAGACACTTTTTTTGTCTCTAAATTGAAAGAAAATTCTCAAGATATGGCCCAAAAGTTAATAGTGGAGTGGTCGATATTTTATCATTATTTAAGTATAAAGTTTGTGCTAAGAAAAATAATAAACTGCAAAAATAAATGCAACAAATTATCTAAAAAGCATACATGTGAAGGCATAATTAATTAAGCTGAATTTGAATTGAAAATTAAACTTTAAGAACATTGTGATTTAAATTCAAGAACTACACAAATTGCAGACAATCCTTACATAACTTGATTACATCTTTAATCTATGTTATTCTAACTTCAATAAAATGTAATGTTTAGCTAAATATATCTTGTCAACTTATAGTTTTTATCTTAGTATAATAACACACACGGAACAAAAAATGTTGAAAGAAAATCACAAATTAAATCATTGATAAAAGAGATAATGAATAAATCCATGTGCAAATCTAAAATCTGTAAATGTTACTGAAGAGCTAGCATGAAAGGTCTGGGTGTGAAATGGAAATTTTTGTACTTTGTATTTCCTCATCTTTCAGGAAACAACAAAAAAAGAAAAATATGTGATTCATGTTTCTGAAACAAATCCTCTGTGACATCCTATGGCTGCTGCAGTTAGGCAATAGGTGCACTGTTTTGATGAGATGGGAGGGAAGACGCATGTCGACTTTGAGCCTTACTCTGTAAACGACCTTCTCCGTGTTTATATGTTCAGCCGTCAGCAGTGAGAACATGTACCAGTCTTCAGCAGACATAGCGCAGAAAGTTGCCAGAATGTCCGCCTCTGTCGTGTTCACTGGTTCAGTGGGTTGACAATAATGCAGGTTTGCCAGCCAAGTCAAGATCTGTTCCAAAAGGTATCATGAGAGATATATAAATAAATAGGCATTAATGCCAGAGACATGACTAAGATTGTATGCTGTGTATATGAAAAGAGTGTAAACATAAGAAAAGTGATCAGCTAACAATTTCAGCATTGTACAAACTAAGTTACTAAGCCTTTTAGTTTGATTTGATTTGATCTGACAAAACAATTTGATCAGCAATGACAGAATTGCAGGTCTGTTCATTGTTTTGTTAAAAAGTAACTCCCTGATTTATGTGGACAAAAATTTCAAATAAAAGGCACCAAAGAGCAGCAACAAAAAGTGCACTTATAGTGGCTTGGCTCACCTCTGTGTTGTTAGGTAGAGGGGTTTCCATCAGAACAAGAAGAGCTGCAGGATCTACATTCATGTGTTCCTGGACGGCCAGAATGAAAGCTTCCTTATTCCTCAGCATCTCGCCAGCTGTCACCACTCCTGCCAAAACAAACAGGATATAAGTCAGCTTTGCAATATTTAGTTAAATTACAAAAAAATTGCTTTCATGGAGAGTAGCAAGGTGTTCTTGAATGAAAAGGAAATTATTAGAAAAATAAAGGAAAATACATTTTTAGCCTTAACAAAAGACCCAAGTGAGAGAAAGAGTGGGCATCAGTCAGAAATAGGGAAATACAACAATCAGTAGCCTGTTTTTATGAGGAGGTTTTATTAGTTTATAGTAAACTTGATTAACTTGGTTAACACAAACAGTCAATCATATAGCGGCAACTCCGTGAACGAGGACACTTATAGAAGGTAGCGTGTTAAAGTTCACATAGCTAATCAGAAATTGGAAAAAGAGGGGATTTAAGTGACTTGTGAATGCTGAGTTGTTGTTTTTAGTGGGGTAATAGGGTGGGGGATATTTTCTTGGAGCACTTTCATATCAACTTAGCATCATTCAAACACCACAACCTACCAAAGAAAGCATATTGAGATCTACAGTCTACAGTGCTAATATGATGTCCAGTCATCAGATCTCAATTAATTTGAGCAAGACTGTGATTTAGTAAAATAGGAAATTTGCATTATGAATAGGCAACTATTTGATGTTATCTTCAATATGGGGCAAAATTTTTGAGGAATGTTTTCAATGCCTAGTTGACTCTTTCACACAAAAAATAAATGTGGTTCTGAAGGCAACAGCAGGGTCGACATGCTACTAGTCGGCCCTTTATAAGAGTACTTTATAAGGTACACTTTACCTATACCTTGTAAAGTGGCTGGTAGTTGTATACTCTTATCAAAAAGATGGAGAGATGCTTAAACCTTTACAGTGCAATGTGTACAATGTAATATCTGATTACGGTAAGCTCCAATGGAATGGAGTTTAGAAAAAAATGGATGAAGGTTAAGAAATCTTAAATAAAATAAAGCCAAAGAAAATTAAATCCTAATGATAAATTCAAAATTAAAACCAAAACCTATAGACAAAACTGAAACTCATTAACTACGGCAATGACAGTTTTAAGAATGGACGTAGAGACTGACAGACTCACCTGGAGAAGTAATATTGACCGAGCTCAGACTGCTGATGTTCATGCCAAGCGTTTCACTCAACAAAGCAGTCCTGTAACCATGCACATTCATACTATAAATGAAGTTTGTAAATAAAAAAGATGCCAAATTATGCTGTTTAATTTATTCCAATGGGATAACACACCATCATTCTTTGATTAAATAAGTTAAGTTAAAAAACTACTAATGATATAGAACCATAAACATTTTGTATATTATGTTTGCATGCTTCTTTGGACAATTTGTAATTTAAAAAAAATCTCAGACAGATGAGGGAAATGTTTGTACCAGTCTGACTGGAGGTTGTATCTTCTGGGATCTCCAACTACAGCCTGGAAGACGATTTCTGACAGGGAGGTTTTGTTGCTCTGTACAGTGTCAGCCAAGACCTGCAGACTTGGCAAAACTGTGTGACAGAGATCCCCAGGTTTCATGGAAAGTGACTGCAAGAGCAGGGCCACCAAATCTGCGTTCTCCAAAACACAAACCTATAGGACACAAAGTGGCTATGAATACAATGAACTCTGATGCTATAAAATTATCAAATACATATTCAGACACTTTTTAATGAGAAAAGGTGCATTACATTAAACATTAGTAATAGCATACACACAAAAAAAGCACTTAAACTGCAAAAATATCTTGTTGAAGGATTATTTGTCGTTCTAAGGAAGTGCAAAGAACAAAATAATGTCACTCAATTACAGCACAAAATCTTAAAACCTTGATAATTAGAGTGAAACTAAGAACTAGGTTCTGAGAATAGACTTTATTGGTGATTTTTTGTTTTAAAAATTTAAGCAGTTCAAAGTGATTAGGTGATAACTTTCAGAATGGCTAAAGAACAGAAGTTAAGCTGAATTTCAAAATGGTTGCATCTGTGAATACAATCCGCAGCAACCTTCACCTTGTCTGAGTCACTATCATACGATAAAAATAAGTGACAGGCAAGTTAATGCACAAACCTCAGATCTCAGTTGGTTTAGTTGATCTGTGAACTGTGGGTCAGTTGGACTGATCTGAAGGAGCTCACTGGCTGTCTGGATGGCTTCCTGCATGACTCTCAGGTTCTCTGTGACAGGTGGAAAAGACAGAGAGATGCAGGGGTGAAAAAAGGGAGGCTGAGAGAGATGCCATTAGTGTCTGGAATCTTAAAGAGTTCGGCCTGCGAGGTGACAGAATAACATGACATCCCACTGGGCTTCATTACGACACGCGCCATTACGGTAGTACCGTCGTTGAGCAATGAGCAGCAAATGATGTGCTTAAAGTAAAGCTCTGTGCGGGACTGATGGGGCCAGAAGGGCCAGCAGTCCTAGATGCCGTCATGCATAAAAACGCATCTGACAAGTCCTAAGAAAAGCACCACCTCAGGCTGCAAGATGGGATGACAGAATATTTAATTAGTCCAAAATTAGACAAATGTAATGTTTAATCTCAGGCTGTTCAATACCTTGAGGTCTTTGCAACCACAACAGTTTGCAGTGTTTATTAGTGGGGTTTGAGAGCTGAAAACTGAACCTGCTTACAAAGGGGTTCTATGCACATAGAAAAACATTATCGCACAAGCACAGAAGCATATTAAAAAGAGGTCATGGATGCATACTTGTGCGAGTGCAAGGGGAGACATTTAGCGAGGGCGGACAGGATAAGTGATTGAATTCTACTTTGCTAATGAGATTTAAAAAGGTGCTGAGTGGCTTTCTGTTGGAGATGGGCCACATGGCCTTGGGCTCTTTGGGAGTTGAAGCTAAGTCGGTGTGAAGTCTTATTCCTCATATCTGCAAAGTGAATATTCGAAGAAGTGTAATCATATGTGCAGTTACAACAGCACTAACAAAATGTTTTATGGTCTTCCCTTGGTCTTGCAACCGTTATAAATTACAGGGTGACGATGCTCCAAGCTGCGTGACTGTTTAATGGGAGGCTGTATTTATACATTCAGGCTGTCACAGTGGCATTGCAAACACAAGCTGTAGCAACAGCAAGTGAAGGAATAAGTAGCTAAATCTAAATTTACATGTATGCTCAGATGGAGGTATTTTTTTTATTTATTTATTTATTTATTTATTATATTTAAGTCAATAACTCCCTGTAGTTGGCTGGGCTGTCTTAGATATATTTTTATTACCATTTGACATCACATGATCATCTGAATTTGACCGTATTGTCTAACAATCATAGTCAAATTGGATTATGGGATTGGATTGGATTTGTACAAACTGGATTGTTTGATTATATATTCCTGTATAATCTAATCTATATAACAGAGACCTCTTTTCTAAGCAGTGTGGCTCAAAATTACATTAATAAAGCATTGGCATAGTAAAAGTAAGCTGAAATGACCTAAACTGAAATTTTCCATTGCTTTGGTAATTCTTAATTTACCAGATGAGTGTAGAGGATCAAAAGTGTTCCAATCCCAAATAATAATAATAATAATAATAATAATAATAATAATAATAATAATAATAATAATAATAATAATTTTAAAACATTCATATGTATATAATTATTTCAATAAGATTGTAAAATATAATCAATTAATAACAATTCCTAGTTATTCAAAATGATGAAATTGTTCAATATAAAAAATAAAAATGCCTTACTAAATATTGATTGCATTATTCTATCATTAATTTAAACTCAAATTGACTTAAAATCCAACCTTGTCATAATCTGTGTCAGCATTGGCAACTAAGTTTAATGGTAAAGTGATCTGCTTCAAAATATAAAAAAATAAAATAAAATAAATTATATGCATTTTAACAAATAACATGAATTTTAATACATTATTTTCTCATATAATTTTTTTTCCCATTTTTTTCTTATGTATTTATTATTTACTTAACGACTAATTAAAATGTTTTTGAAAAATCAATAAATGTTTTCATTTATTTAATGTATTCCTTTAAGTCTCATAAAGTGATCGAATATGTACATTTATTTAATGACTTATTGAATTTCAGTAAACAAACGCCATCTCAATCAAGTTTTGGACAAGAAGCTCTTATTTTTCTAGTTGCACTAGAGTAAAAAGCAATCAAACATGTGTTGATGTTAATGTAGAGGAAAAAAGAAAAAAAAAACAAAGACAATACTGAAGCACAAATGTTCAATTCCACTCTTAATGTTGTTATGGATTTTACATGAAAGCCAATAAAATACACTGAATAAAAGAGATTAGTCCACAAAACATTTTTTTATTACCTGGAGATTCACTTGCCAGTGCCCTACTAATGGTTTTGATCTCAGAGGCAAATGGCAAACCATCAGGAAGCATCTCAGCAGCATTTGTCAGGATATCCATTGATGGCCTGAGGAAAATTGTACCAAAAATATTTATATAACCCAGACTACAATATAAGACAAACAAGGAAGAATAAGTTAGACTTATCATTGTTTGGACTAGAGAAAATTGTAGAGTACCCAACAATTTTCTCTTTGGCTAATCTTTAAAGGAACACTTACATCTCAAAAACTTGAGGATGAGTAAAGAAGGCGAACATCCCAAGGGTGGCATCAATAGTGTCTTCTCGTGAAGCATTCAAGCTCCATGGCATGTCTCTTGCTGCTCCCTTCATCACAATATTCAGATCAGGATTTGAAAACAATACATGGGCTGTCTCTGTCATGTCTGCTGTGGTCGGAGGAACAGAGACAGCTCTGAACATGGCTGGGTAGTCGATTTGAAACATATCAATGATGTCATTCATGGGGTCTCTTGTCATAATCAGTGACAGGTCGCGTTTCCGCCTGTTCCTCACTTCATGGATGCCGCTGGACATTGAGGGTAGAAGACCACTAGGGCTAACAAACTGGTGAAAAGCTGCAAACATGTTTCCAACCAGCTCTTCGTACTCTGCAGTATCCACATCCGCACTCACTTTGGTCAGAATAGATACTGGAAGTCTGACGATTTCATACATTTTGGAAAGAGCCTGACTCAGCATTTCCAGTCCAAATGTTTCAGTTGAGGCCAGCCACACGGACATCTCATACACGCGCTCCACCATCAAGTAAGTGCTGTTCGTTGCCAGGAAGTGCTCCATGGCCTGGTACACCACAGGCGAATGTCCAAAAGCTCTTGTATCGACAATCAGTTTAATTATACTTTCTATTGTGTCAGCAAAAAAGGCCAAATTAACTCCAGAAGCATTTCCTGACACCATGGGGAAGATGTCATTCAAAGTGATGTTTGCCGAGGTTAGGAAGATCACTGCTGCCTCTTCAATGAGCCCCTGGGATGAGCTGCTGCTTTCAGTGAGATGGTAGTTGACCAGAATGTGGCTCAGTGCTGTGAACGCAGCTTCAATGTAGGGCTGAAGGAAAGGAGCCACATCAAGCAATTCATCTGAAAGCTGTCTGATGGAAACCAAACTGTGGAAAGAAGACATTTAATGAATGTCAAAATGTAAATAGGTTTGCATAACATAATAAACTTTGTTTTATTTTAATTCTTTATTGATATGATTCCCAAAACCTTTCTTTTTTCCTTTTCAGATTTGGAAGAAAAAGACATTTCCAATCTCACCCTTCATCCTCAGGAAAAAATTAAAGAGGTGTACTCATGTAGTTAGACCTGTTTGATTCCCTGGGATACTCAGATTATGATCCTTATCCCCATGCCCGGCTCATTAATGATGCCGACATAAAATGAGAAATCAATTTTAAGAGGAGAAGAAGGCTGAATCATGGCTAAGCTACTATCTATTCAGACCTGCCTGTTTTCAGGCAGACCAATGTTAAATTAATCAATTTGAATGCAAATGTGACCACTTCAGCTCCTTGTGTAATTATGTATGAATCAAATAGGTTTCAGTGGTGCTTTGTGGATAATGTGGTCACAGCAAATTAAGTATTAGGTTCATGGTGAGTTCATGTAAGCTGCAGGTGAAATTGTCTCTAAAGGTCTATGCTCTAAACAGAATTCGATGGAAATGTTTTCTTTTGTCGCTGCTGTACAGCACATCTTTTACTGATTGTGCTGTAGTCAGGGATGACCTGATCCGATCCCAGGTTTCAGCCCAGAGTCCTGATCACGGCACTTTTAATTAATCAGTATCACAAGTGTTTGACAAAACTCTGGTTCCCAATATTTGTCATTGATCTATGTCTCTGATTATGTCAGCCACTTCCCCAGCAATATTAGTTTTACACAGCCAATTTTTCACAATTACAACCTGTTTTTATTAGCAGTTTGAGAAACTGTATGAAAGTTTGTGTACATTATATTGGTGATAAAATCACCAATTTTCAGCTTAGAAATTAAGCTTGTTCATTCTTTACAATATCTTTCAGAGTGGGAGAGAAGCTGCAGCAGTTCCCTCTGTCATGAGTCATGTGGCCTGTTCTGTCTGATGTGCTTAGACATCACACACAGCTCTTTAACACAATCCTTTAATTTCCCAATCATTCAAAGCAGCACATGTTTTGTTGAGCAGAGAAATGACAATACCATAATCCTTCTAAACAAGGTAAATCATGTCCAGATAAAGGAAATGAAAGTTGTAAATAAGTGGTATAAGGTGGTTGAGGTTGATCACATGGGCTAACCAACTTCTATGCATATGATAAGTTTAGATTGGACCTCTGGGGTAAAAAATATCACAGTTTCAGCATAGGGCTAAATTATGGCTAAATAAAGATGATTACTAAATATCCTTTAATATCCTGCAAAGAATACCTTCATGACCATTCATTATTTTGATTGTTTTCAAAGGACAGCATCTTTGATAGAGCATGATTAACTGGAATAGCATTGAAATATATAGCAAGGTGAATAAAGTCATGTCAAAAAAGAGAGGAAACATGCCAACATTAGCCGAACACTAAAGCAAATATGATCAGAATATGAGTTCATTATTCACTGTGGGTATGCTGAGTCAGAAACATTTTTAGAAACAAATGCACATTATAGGAAACATGTTAAGTGACATTACAGCAGCTACTTTAATTGAACTAACCCATATTGGAGCAGCATATTGAACCTGACCAACAGAAACCCAGGTTGGAACAAAAATATCTGACACTGTAAGCAGAAAAAGGAACATAGGAAAGAACCAGAGAGACTGCTGCATCTGGAAGCTAGCTAGTGAGTGAATTGTAATACTGATGAAACGTGGTGTATAATTTTACAGCATTTTAGAGCTGCTGCGTTGTAGTTAACGAATATGGCTTTATTAGCTTCAATGAAGTGTTGCGCTGTGATTCTGTATTGGCTGATGACTAAAATAACTCAGACTGGTGTTTGATGCAGTAGTTCCCAATCAAACTGTCCTCAAACTGGTTGGTTAAACACCATAAAGGTTGTTTCTGTTTAGAAAACTAGTAACATTATGCTCCTTTTTTTCATTCTATATTTTTCTCTTTTGAGCCATTTACCATTGGAAAATTGCTTGGGTTTCCTGGAGACCTAAATAGACCACTAAGTTAATTTGATATGATTTACTGTCAAAACAGCTCTTAGTGACTTGAATTATTATCGCCAGATTCAACACTAACACATTGTTTAGGGATTTCCTTCCTTGAGAGCACCCAAATTATAACAAGAGTAAAGAGCACATCGTGTTAGGAACAACATAATCCAATTGTGGCTGACCTGCTTTGCAACTGCATGTCCTGGAGCAGCCTGTACCAGAATATGTGTCCCTCGTAGCTCAAATGCATGCCTGTCAGCTGCTGGAGCTGGCTGGAGAGAGTCTTGATGAACTGTTGTATCACATCTGTGCGGTTAATGCTGACGTGATAGAGAGACTGTAATGTTTTGACAATCCTGCCAGCTGCCAAGCTCACACTTATTGGTTCCATGTCGATGTGCTGTGTAGAAGCATGCAGGAGAAAAAGAGTGTAAGAAGCGAGACTGTTTATTTCCTGAGTGACAACACTGCCACCAAGTGTTGAAACTGTTTTTTTTTTTTTTTGCTTGTTTGTTTTTCATTTCCAAGACAGCACGTTTTGTTTTTTTGTTTTTTTACAAACACATTTGTAGTTTGTATTTTAATTTGCCATGCTCCTACTCACACTCATGTTCAGGTGGGACAAGTCGGTGATTGCTGCTGCGTAGGCATCCAAAACAGGCTGCAGGCTGGTGTTGCACCACAGAGCAAATGTGGAAAGGTTTGCCCCTGCTGCCTCTGCAACAGGCTCCCAGGCTTTAAGGGCGTTGCTGCAGTTCAGTGTGCCACTTGCCTAAAGAGACAAAAAAGGAGAAACAAATCTTATATCATGTTCCATACAATATTCTAAAAACCTGATGAAAAAAGAACATTGTGACCAAAACACAAAAGACTGTAAGGTGGGAGTGGAAAGGGGAAGATCCAAATATATCTTCTTTTGAGGTTTAGAAAGAACAAGGGCTAATTCTCCCACAGGTATCTGTTTTTCTTTGTGTTAATGTTATACGCCCACTTAAGCACTGTATAAATCACAAACACTGAAGTACCATGTAGTCTCTTTTCCATGTCTAGACTCTGAGGGTATTCATGTGTTTTGCACGATAAGACACATACTTTTCTCCACTGCATGGTAGTTTTAACATAATAGGGAAATGAATTAGGATGGCTCTTTTTAAAATAATTTGATGATAATTTGATGAGGAAATGTGCAGGTTCAGACAAAAAACACCAAGGAACATAGTAACACTAACTTTCTGTTGCTGTTAAAAAATTCAAATTTTACACAGCAACTGAGGGAAATTCTAATCATGGCAGAGCAGAATTAGTATTCTGGCAAAGACACTCAGACATTGAAAGTTAAAAAGCACCCTTGGATCTCAGCAGCAGGTTGGTAAAGCTTAAAGCTTATATATCATTTGTTTATCCTCAATAAAAGACTCAGATGGGTGTTGGTAATTTCACCCCTCTACCATTTTGTATATTTGCAAATGTACCCAGCTTTTGCAGGTATGAAATTGGGAAAATGATAACCTGCAAAGTTCATACCAACCATGAATCAATTTGTACTATCCAGGGGAAAATAGTTTTTTACTCACTCTGACAACCACATAGCAATTTAGAGTTATTTTCCGTAACCCACTCAATGTGGAAAATGTGGTTGTAGGACTCCAACAAACATCACCTTGAGGCCAAGAGTTACTTTAGTTTGACACGAATACTGGCTAATTTAATGAGAGTAATACAAAGTTTTTAGGTAATAGTACAGAGTATGATTTGATTGTATTACACATGGGATTTGAGCATTTTTATGGCAATTTATCTCTAGAATTTCTAAAAAGATGAACCAGAGCCTCATATGCAGCTTCGCTAGATTCTCATCTCCCTTCAGTACTCCATCTGGGATTTCTCCCATTGAGTAAAATGTTTCTGGTTGAACTTCAACTGGGTCAATCAGTGAACAGAAGGTGTTGTTGTGAAGCAGAGGAAGTGAACAAAGCCATTCAGTTTATGTTGGCAATGATTTCAAATATTGAGCAATTTAAGTCAGAGCAAGAGGAGGGTTTAAGACATTTTATTGCTAGTAGACAAAGTGGCGCTATGGGTTGGTTTTTACATAAAAATATGTAGCTCTGAGGAAACACTGAATTCATATGCCAGTGCTTGACTATATGGGCACAAAATGCAGGCTGAAAAGAGCAAAATGACAATGCGTACATATTTATCGTGGCTACAATATTTCAAAGGGCAAAATGACCCAAAGTCAACTCAGTCAGGTAAGCTATAATTTTTTTGTGAAGCTATACATGTAAAGATAAAAGACTTCTCTTTCACAGCCACATGCGAAAGAAAAATGATTATGATGCTGTTATTTTGAATGTTCTTGTTTCTTAAAAAAAATAGACAACAAAACCAGTGCACACAACACGAACACTTTTGAAATCTTACTTTTTACCTAGAGAGTAGATTTTTCACAAATATATGTAGTGTGAATAATTTATAAATAAATTCCTGCTTGCATGCAACCATCAGCTATTCTGTATCCTGAAAATGTGTAATTTGGACTGTTTACCACTAAGGTCATACCCACACTATATTCCAGTATGACAATACTGTCAGTCTCAAACCTTGTTGAGGCAAATAAATGTACAGATGCCTATTCAAGCTGTTAGAACAGACAGATTAAGTTACAAAAATACAAGATAGTTTTGATACATTAATCAAATGTCTGGAAGCTATTGAAAAAACAAGACGTGAGACAAGGATGAGAAACGGCTCTTGTCAAATGCAACAATGCATGACAGCTGGTGTGATAGCTTTGTTGTCCACCTCAAACGCAGGCATGTAGAAAACTATAACAAAAGGAAACTCTGCAAATGATTGTAAAGATTCAGAATAATTAGTGGGAAAAAAGATGACTGACCTGCTGGCCTGCTTGCAGAGTTCCTTGAATGGCAAACTGCATTCCTTCTGTGAGCTCAGACATGTTGAGATGACTAGTGTTCACAGCCAGCCCAATGTCTCTCATCAGGGCCACCAGGGGCATCTGAAGGCTTTGTAGCATTACTGAGGAGAAGAGAAAGTGGAACTGACAAATGCAAATTACCTCTATACGCTAAATGAAAAATGTACAGACACTGTTTCTTTATGCATTTTAGTTTGAGATTAATAAAGATCAGATCATGTGTAGGAACACTGATGCATAATTGAGATAGTGCTGCCGTTTTCTTCATTTTCTCTTAGATTAAATATGGCTACCTCTATCAAAGTACCTACATCACATAATTTCTGTCTTTTTTTGTTATTTTACTAGGGATAAACATAACTGGTGGCGGCCAAAATCAGATCAGGTCAGGACTCAGAAAACGGGACATTGTTACAGAACAAAACAGCCTTATCTAAACCTTTCTGGTACTAACTTTTGCTGATATGCAGATCAAATAATAAAACAGTTTGAAAAGTTTCAAATCCCTCGGTGCAATTTCTTATATGAATATATTCTGGGATGAGGCAGTTTTGAATGTCAAAACACCACTGGTGACCCCAAGGGAGAGCTCTACGAAGGAGATGGAAATGCACCTTCAGGTGCTTTGAGTAGAAAAGCTATCTCACGTCTTTACTTTTAATTGCTTCCGAAAAGTTTACCAAAACCCTTCATTTATATAAGCTTTCACAAAACATCAATGAAAATCCATCAATGAAAATATGATGAGAGTTGTGTTCTTGCAGTAGGAGTGGGCGTCTAGAGGTTAACTTGTAACTAAATAAAACAATACAAAAAAGATATAGAAATATATGGAGCAATGGTGAATCAAAGTTCTCCCTTTTTTTTTTTTACCAGTGTTGAAATAATTTTTTAAACAAGGGAGAACAGAACAGTTGGAAAACAACCTCTGGAGTGGACTTAAATTTAGACCAGAAACATCTTTAGTGAGACTTGAGCTAAATTTCAACATATAATTTGCACTAAAAGTTGGACATTTGCAAAAGAGACTATAAAATCCAAATTAGTTAAATAAAACTGGTGTACCAAGTGAGCATTCAATAGAGGTTACAGTCAAAATTGTCCGTCAAAGCTCACTGGAATCATTTTGTCTTGGCAGACATGTTTTGACCATGCGATTGTTTGCTTGTCTAGTGGCAATAACCTTAGTTTAACAAACTATAATTTAGGAAAATTGGCTGGAGTAGATAGAGCTGCTGAAAGGGAAGTGCCTGTTTAGTTTTGTGAATAATGTAGATGTTTAAAATAGCAAAATAAGGCTTTGAGGCAAGATTGCATACTCTGGGTACAATTTAAATTTTAGATGACTTGCACAATGTGTGTCTTATTCCTTTTAGCTATTTAAACATGCTTTGTCTGGATGAGTCAGCGGTTTGCCTGTAAGACTTTTGTTTTGTTTCTGTTATGTCTCTTGGTTCTCTCACCATTCTCTGCTTGCATGTTCTTTACCACAGCTTCATTCAGTTTTTCAAAAACAGGGACGACAGATGAGATGTTGCTCCATGTTTCTTCTCCTTCGAAAGTTGACAGCAGCCCTTCCAGCATCTGTTCAAGGCTGGTGCAGAAGAAAATAAAATTTGGATTAAGTCAACTTCATATGTCTGTGAACTGAGGGAGAAAAAAAATGCATAATCTGGCACAATCAGTTTAAGGGTATGGTTTCAAATAACTTCAAAACACCAGGTAATTTTTTCTTATATCTATTTATATTGCTCTGAATAATTGCACTTACTTGTCCCATGTGTCTTGATCTGCATTCCCAGTCATCACCTGCTCCAAAGTAGGAACAATAAGGCTGAAATTGTCCAAAGACGTTGAAGGTGGGCCTTCTGTTACAAGTGGCAAGAACATTCCCGCAAGTTTGACCAGCTGTTATTAAAACAAACACACACAATTAGGCATAACTTTATTATTAAATTTTTTGAAAAGGTTCTCACACTAAATGTCAGAGCACATAAACTGCACCTTGCCAATAACATCTGGTAAAGTTTTCATTGACGCTCCCTCAAAACTCTCCCAGAGACTCATGTTGCCTGAAATTATATGGAACATTTTGACAAAGTCAACTTAAATTTGTAATGCTCAATATGCAAACAAATATCAGAAATCATCAGGATTTAACATAACGTCTCCCCAATAATTACACTAAGAAGCTGACTTACCTTGGCCAGGGTTCAAGATGAAGTCTGTTATCTTAATGAGGACAGAGATGTAGTATTGTGCTGTGGAGTTTGGAGGCAGGAAGCTCTCGGTGGCCTTCATCTCATTCAAAATTCTTGAAAACAAAGCAAAAAACAACAATACTTTCCATTTTAGTATTCCTCTAGAAAAGGTTAAAATGTTCTTTTCAACTATTTTATCTGGTTTGTTTTACCACCAGAAAAAAGTCTGACATAATGCTTCCTTTCTTCAAATACATTTTATCGCTTTGCTTATCATTAGTGCAATAAATACCAGAGCATATCAGTTTAATCCTTTCAGTACATATCTGCCATTGGAAATTTTGTGTAAACCATTTGTCAATGATCTGTCAGGGATGCTGTATGCCTGCTGTGATAACCAACAATTATTTTCTTTATACTACACATAATCTCTTGAAAGGAAATGGGTTAGGGTTAGACATTTTATGTTACTCCATCAAATTTCTCCCTGCTGGACTCTGCATAGAGTTGCCAATATTTTGGGAGGATCAATGGTCAATATTTGTCAGATTCTATGAAAGGGCCAAAATGGATCAAACAGGGATCAGAACCAAAATAAAGTGTTCAGATATTATGCAAGTGAAAAGATATCTAAACATTTTCATTTCACATTTATTTTATTTTATAATTTATGAAAAATACTGATCTACAAAAACAAAAACTGATGGCTCATGGTTTAAATTAAATGGTGCAAATGGAATAAGGATGCAATAAGTTTGGGATGAAATGTCAGTGCAAAAGGACAGAATGAGAGTCTGAATAGGCAAAGTGGTAAATTGCTCCTTCAGGGAATGTTTGCTCCTTACATGAAACAAAATAAGATATTGCTTCTGTTCACAACTGACTTTACAGAATTAATTGCATGACAGGCCATATTTGGTTCAGACAGCAAGACACACCAATTTTAAAAGACAAAGATGTCAATAAAACAAAAGCTCATTTTAAAGTCAAGATTTCTTTGCTCAACTATTATTTTCTAATACAAATTTTCTCATATTTTTTCAACTGTGAAAACAAGAACTGTGATAATTTTACTCCATGAGAATTAGCAAAAGCAGAACCATTACTCACATTTGATTCCACTGATCTGGTCCGCTGGATGTAGATGCACTCTCAAAGTATGTAGTGAGCAGTTTGACCATTGGCAGCAGGTATTCTGCAAAGTCTTTTAGCATTGTTTGTTGGATAACTTTCTCAGCTCTCTCCAGGATGAGTAGGGAGATGTTCTGTGACGAGGCGAAACTCGTGTCCTGGTTAATAATAAGAGTTAGAGAACCTTCCACAATTCCCAGGATGTCCTGCTGCACAGCAGGTGAAGGGGGCCCCATGACTGGACCATGGATCTGCAGAGCTCTGTGGACGCCATTTAGGATCGCAGCTATAAAGTCATCGCTCTGTAATTCACCTGGTTGCTCTGCCATTCTTATGGCATTGTTGAAAGCCTCTGTAATGTTGGTTATTGTCAAGAGGAATGCTGCCACATCTTCGTCTATCAAAGGAGGTACTGTCTGTAGCAGAAGATTTAGGTCTCTAACAGAAGTGGAAAATGTTGTTGAAGAGTTTCCCCACTGGAGCATGCTAGAAAGGAGGAATGGGATGTTTGGCTGTTTTATCCATCTCTCAATGAGGTTAAGGTAGAGTCTGATTTGAAGCTGAATAGATTGCAGCTGTTTCACACCTGGAATGTTATCCTGAAGCTCTATTATGGTGTTTGTGTAGTTCAACAGGTGGCGAATGAGCTCAATCGTTGTTTGTCCAATGACACTCAAGTCTGCACCATCCAATGGGTACTGCAGGTTGTCCATCAGGAGCTCAATCTTCTCACTGACATACAGGGTGAACTCAATCTGAGACAACTGGGCTGCCACTTGAATCCTCGTGATATGGAAAAAGTCACGTAGGAACCTTGAGACTGAACTGTTACTGGTGATCGTTTCCAGCTTTGTCAAATACCAATCCACAAGCTCCAGGAAGACTTTCTGTGTACGAAGTGGGTCCTCCATTGAGGTAGTATTTAATTGGTTAAATGGTTCCATGTCAGTGACCAGCTCTATCAGTTGCTCCACCATTGTGATTTCCATAATGATATCTGAACTGTTCTGTTGGTTCAATTCAAGTATCATCTTGATATTGGTCAAGATGATTTCCAAGGTTTGCACAACAGCAGTTTCAGGATCGGAGCTGAAGTCCACTTGGTTGAACTCTCTAAGAGTTTCCGTGACAACATCTGAGATGAAAAACAGGAGGGTTGTTTCGTTTCGGAGTGCTGTTGTGTTTGCCAGAAAGCTGCTAATGTCATTTATCAATCCAAGAAGACAGTCCGATGTCATTGTCAGGTTCCTCTCTTGTTCAGAACACGTTTCGTTAATGTCAGTGAAAATGTTCACCATCTTTACCACCAGATCATTCAGGTTGGAAGCTCCAGCAAGTGTTGCAATTTCATTAAGATCGAACTCAGTTAGGTTTGACTGTTGCAGAATGTTCTCGAGACTAGATGTTGTGATGTTTTGCATCTCTGTGACTAATTTCATGAAATAAAGCATCTGTTTGAATGTTTCTACATGGGCTGTATCATTTGGTGACAGCATGAGCGAGAAGACTATTGTGCTAAATTCTTCCAGCTCCTGGCTCCAGGGGGCATTGCTGGCCAGTGTTATTGTGACAGTTGTATTTCCAGCCACTGCAACCATGAATTCTGTTACGTTATCAAGTAAAGTAAAGATTTCTGAAATTTCTTCCAAGCAGTTCTTGCCTTCTTCACATTTGGGGACCAAATTCTGCAGAGCTTTAAACTTCTGCAGAAAGTAAGTAGAATTTTCCTGAACATTGGGCGGCAGGAAAGCCACCAACCTCTGAATGATAATGTCCTGGGCAACATCTGGTCCAACCTGAGAGAGACCCTGGGGGTTGTCAGGGTTGAGTAAGTTAAGAAAGTCCATGACTTGAGCAGCAGTTAGTTGGTCATTGGTTGACAGAAGATGCTCTATTTTTTGCTGTCTGAAGAGAGAAGTTACAATCTCTTGAAGCTGGTGTAGGTATCCAAGAATTATGTTGGTTGGGTCACCATCTGGAGAATCAGCTAGAGTTTGCAGAAGCTTTACGGCACCAAGAATGACTTCATCAAAGGACTGGTTGGTGAAACCGTAGAGTGGCTCTTTGAGGAAGGCAGCATCTTCAGGTTTAATGGAAGCTGAATATGTTAGCAGACTATGTCTCAAGATGTCAGAGAAAGAAAGTGTCAGGTTACTCTCCAAAGACAGGAACTCCATGATTAACTGCTCCAGTCCTTTCATTGCTAAGTCGGTTTCTCTAGAGGTAAATATCTGGGGGTTGAGCCTGACTATCTCTAAAACTGCATCAAGCACAGTGGAGGCATTAACAGGAGCACTTTTGAAGAGCAGAGGCTGGAGTGGTTTAAGACCTGCAGATTCTAACAAATCACTGGTGAGCGGACCTATGATGGCAGGGTCTGAGATATTTTGGTTAGGCAGAGCAATGATTGTTTGGATAAAGCCATCCAGGTCCAGAACCAACTTAATGAGATAGGCAGAGAGTGCATCTCCCTCTTCAATCCTATGTTTTAAACATGTGGCTGTCAGATTTTTGTAGACTTCCCCATACACATGCTGCAGCAGACTCACTGTTCCTCTTAAAGCACTATAAGAGTAGGATAGAAAATAATAAAAAAAATTACGATTAGCTATGTTCATGTAAGAACAACAATGATAAAGCAAAAAAACAGTAGAAAAATTAATGTGAAACGCAAAAACGTCTGAGAAGTTCAAACAGGTTTGTCAGCTGCCACAACGGCCTTCATCTGCTCACCACACTGTTGATGTAGGATGATTTTTATTATATGTTCTAATGTATTTATTCATCAGAAATGTGTACTATCCTTTGCTCTATTTGCAAAGCCAGCTATGGGAATTTCTAATTTCCCTATAATTAAAACTACAATCTTATCCTATTTAAATTTGTGAACTCAGTCGTTCTTTATGTGTTATTTAACTATCTCACTAAATTCCACCAAACTTAAGGAAATTTTGGAGCTTAGTGAAAGAGAAATTCAAAAATGAGCAAAAGAACAAAATAAATCTTTAATATCTTGGTTATTAACCTTGGCAGAGGTCTGTACCTTAGAACTGTGCCTGTATGTGTTTATGTTTTGCTTTTGTTTTATGTCCAATGGGAATAAGGAGTTTGTCCATGTATCTCGTCCTGATACTGTCTAATATCTGTTATTTTATGTGACATCATATTTTCCAACCAATAAGACTGACAACAAACATAGACGTAGCATTTGACAGAAGACCATTCCTCTAAATAGCAGTGTTTAATAAGACCACAGATAATCAATGCTTAAAAGCTTTTGAAGGTAAATCAAGTCCAAGGGAGACAAAGTTCTCACATAATTAACTCATATAATGAAGACAAACAGTTTTTGACACTTACTTCAGAAGGACATCTTCATTTGGTGATATCACAGCATCCGTTGCTGCTTTGGCAAACTTCGACCACTCCAGACCAGTGTCACAATGAAGGGCCATTGAGTGGGCATTAACACAGCCTAAAAATAAAGTAAAAAAGAGAAGAAAAAACAACAACTTTGTAGCAATATCTGGAAATACATATTTTTTTTATTGTCACTGGTAAACATCTATTTATTACTGTATTTAGGGAAATTATCCTGGCTCACAGCAAAAGTATGCATATGGTAGATGTGCATTAGGAGTTGTTTTCAGTCAACCAATAACCTCTTTTCTGATAGCAAATGACACACGCATCTTCGCAAAAGATAAGACCATGCACAATGAGTATCAATTCTAATTTATTTTATATTTTTAAGGTTTTTAATGTTTTTAGTTGATAGAAATGTGTTTATTGGCATTGAAGGTATCAAACAATTTGTATAAATTCTTATAAGATTTTTGCAGCTCTTTCTTTGCATTTTTTGACAGTTTATCTTTTATGACGATCTTCACATCTTTAAGGTTGGAAGGCCTGCTATTGTAGTCACCCTAATCTTTAGATGCGTTCACAGATACCCGATTGCCAAGGTTTTTTAAAATGTGCTACAAGTGCCGCTGGTGGTACTAGGACTGCCTATTGATACTCAAAAAAATGAATCGCAATGGTATTAGCTATTTTAAATGTAGTTTAAAAAACTCTAATTAACTACAATGTAGAGCTGCTAAAAGTCAACATCCAAAAGAATGAGCTGACCAGCACATTGATATTTGTTTATTAAGAAAGAGAAGTGGAAAATGATTGAGAAACTTTTCAGATCTCCTAGTAAACAATGTTTGGTTAAATTAAAAATTATTTTATGTTATTCATTTTCTTTTGCAGAGAATGTTTTACTGAGCTCTTTTTAGTGGCTCAATCTATGACTGTGCACAGGACAGAGTCAAATGATGTCTGTTTATTTTTTCAAGTCCTTTATTTAGCTTCTTGATGACAGAAGAGAAGAAAAAAGACAAAAGAAAAGCAGCCTAACTCACAGTTTGCTGCTGCTTCAACACCAGGTCTGTAGTTCAGAATCCAGTAAGTGATGTGGAAGTAATCCTTCATGCTGGGCCACAAATCACTCTCCTCGAGCTCTTCTCCCAAGTTTTCCAATGACATGATGATACTGCATGAAAAACAAAACCAAAGGCTCCTTCAGTTTAACAGTGGAAGTGAATTTTTTATTTGTAACATCTTCATGGAACGTTGCGCCACAACTTTCTAATTTTAAAGCCTCAATAATACTCTGAACTGCTTTATTTTTAGAGCAACTACAAAAAGAAGTCCTGAAAGTGCACTGAAAAGACATTGTAAAACCTTTGTTGAAGTGTTTCCTTGAAGTCATGTGTGTGGTGGAAAGGGATCCAGTTCAACCAATAGTCTTGATCCAGTTGGGTTATGAATCTCTGCAAAAATTCTCCAAATTGCATGCTGGCATTGAACAAGTTGTTCCACTCAGAGAGCATCATGGGAAGTGTCAGGTTAAAATCTTCTTGGCCTGTAAGGATGTAGTACACTTCTTCTGCCTGAAGGTAAAATACGACATTTTCAAACAAGATTCAAAATAAGAGTAGGAATTACACAACAATAAGATTTCCTCAAATCTTGAGAATTTAATAAAAATAAAATGATACAAATGCTTTTAGAAGTTTCTAAAAATACTGAGTGACTTATACCTTTTGCCCTTCAGGATTCCAGTCCATCAGCAAAGCATGCTTCAGTGCAGAGATGTTTTGACAGAACATAGATTTCCACACTTCTACCTTTACAGTCTTGGAGGACAGCAGCCACTCGAAAGGCTCAAAAAGTTCCTCACAATCCTCAGATTCCACCACCTTAAAAATACAAGAAAGATCTGTTGCAAAGTATATATTCCCACTCTTGTGTGACTGGTAGCTATCATATCTATTGAAGAAAAGAATATAAGCTGAAAGTGTTGTTAGACAAACTATAGGCTTCATAAACCTGAGGAGTAAAAGTAAGACATATCTATAGGTGCAATGTATATTTATTAATTTACATTTATTTAGCATAAGAGCAAACCGTTGAATTAAAATAGAATAACCCTACCTCCTCAGTGACTTCCACCACACTGTCTATTACCCGGCTAAACCAAGCTGCTGCCTCAGACTGGTTCTTCTGCAGGATGTGATAAGTCATTTGGAGATCTTGTGCATCTTCCAGGACATTGCTCATCATTTCTGTAAGTTTAAGCAACAAATATATAACGATGAAACACCGGATTGGCTGATAATGTATTCAATGGGAAAGTGTCATCTTATGCTTAAGAAACGGATAATAAAATATACATTTCCATAATCGTCTTTAATTTTAAGTCAGGATTGTCTTTCTTTTATCAGTCCCCAAAGAAAGAGTGTATCCTTGTATTATTCAGTTCTCAGTTTCTCAACACAAAAGTATACATACTATTCAGAGATGTCAATCAGAAAGGTCATCATTATTATAATAGGTGTGTTAATCTTTTAATCATTGGACCTAGTCAGTTTTCACTTCATCTGTGTTTAATAACAGTTTAAAAAGCTTTGTGTATCATAGTTAGATTAAGAATTTGGGATAATCTTAAACTTGTTTCACATTCCCTTGGATTTCAAAGTTCTACTTCTATAACAGAAACTGTTGTGCATTTTTCTTTGTTATGTCTTATGGTTTTTAGAAGAAAAAGCAATTGGGCTAAAAGAAAACACCACCAATTGTATTGGCCTGGTAAAATGGGATGCATCATCATACAACACTAAATGTTGAAGTGTATGGTATTAAAAACAAACAAACAAAAACGTGACAAGCAAAATATGTTGCTATAAACATATTTGGTTTGTTATCTTACTTTCTACAGTGTCCAAAGTCACCCTTGCTGCCTTCATGGACTGGAAGCTGGTTTTGAGAGCTCTCTGAACAACCTCGTCCAATTCAGGATCAATTTTTGCGATCTCCAGCAGCACTTGAGTGACTCCCATAAACCTGCCAAAGCAAAAAGTCTGACTCATTACTGAGGGGAAATTAACAGTTTCTTTTGTACAGATATGCAACAGCAAAGTCTGATTTAATAAAGAAGTAGTCGATAGTAGATACAAAGAACATCAAACACCTTTATAAGATGAAAAAAGTCCATATGAATAAAAAAAATTAATTGAATAATTTATTGCTATTTCAGTGTCTTGCAATAGGAATAAATACTACCATTCAACATAATATAATTCTATCAACTCTGTACCTATGAACCTTTCATTTTTGAGATGTTAACTAAATGACCAAAATTTGAAAATGGTTTATGAATCTTGAAATCAATGGCTGCATGTAAAGAAGACATGTTCTTGTACTTACAGCTCTGCCTCGTTGCTTTGTGGTTCTGTTTCTATGCTGCGCTTTGACCTGGAGACTTCTTGTTTCCTTGACGATGAACCTCCCATAAGACTTTGCACCAGTTGTCTCACAAAGGACACATCATCTGCCGCCACATGCTTAGTCCATGTCAGAAAAACCTAGGGTTTAAAATGTCTCAAAATTTCATTGACTTGACAAGCGACTGCAGATGCAAAATAGCTTCCTCTACAATCTGGTACAGTGCACCAACTGGTGACATTTATGTTTGAGTTGGAAATCGGCCCTTTTTAAATAAAGTTCATTATCAGAAGAGGAAATCCTACATATACTTTTTTTAAGTAAAACAATTCCACATTAAATTTCTGCTTTAATCTTCAGTTTCTACAAAAGACAAATTAGTCAAGCAAAACATGTGATAAGTACAGAATGGGAAGAACAAAAAAATAAATAAACTAAAACCTATGAGCATCTATTCCATTTTCAAGCACACTTAGAGCATGTGCTACATCAGAGAAGCACATAAAATGAGTTCATTTTCACTGTTCTAACATCAAATGGGCATAAAGTAAAATAATATAAAGGTTAAGTGATGAGGAAAGTTAAAAGATGGACACATGAGAAGTGTAAAGGTAAAGGTGAATAGAAAAGTAAAACACTGAACACACCCATGAATACATGTTGCCAAATTTTCCAAGATTATAGGCAGAAATTACGATTTTGTTCCACCTACTCAAGGTATGATAGACAACTAACAGCATTTCTGTTTTCAAGTCAGACTGGTCAGGTTAAAACGGCTTCCAAAGACGATTACATCACCTGGAAGTTCAGTCTTTGCAGCTGTTGGCAACATAGTCTACAATTAAAACTAATTGTCACAAATTTGATCCATGTGAGAGATGCTACAGATCATTGTGTCAATTGTTCCTCATGGCAGTAAAATAAGAGCAGGCCGGCTGGCGCTATTACTGAACTGTGGGCTTTGCATTAGACAAAGAGAGATTTAAAAAAAAAACTGACGCCCAGTCTGACTATAGCAAACCTGAAAATAAAGAAGAAATTTTTTATTTTCTGCTCAAAAGCTGAGAAAAGTGGTGAAATAACTGAGTACCAATGTGACTTGATGGAAGAGAGATATGCACATAATTACTTATAATAGCTTAAAATTAATAAAATACAAGACGTGTTTGCTAACATCTTGCAAACATGCATTTTCCCATGGCTGCTAATTAACTTCTAATTAAATGCACTCAAGTTTCCTGGTCTTTTAGTGCCAGAACCGGAGTTGTCTGGTGTCAGCAGGGTTTTTTTGCATGCCACTGGGTATATTTAGCAACATGATGCAGCAACAAAAAAAGGGGACACAGAAAAACATTCAACAACTGGATCAATACTAATTTTTCAAACTACCTTTGGTTCTGATTATAATACATGAAATAACACCCTACCTCTTTTGCCACTTTGTCAGGACAAATCCAACTCAGGAGCGAATCCAGGGTGCCTGTGCTGCATGCTACTGTTAACCACATTGTGTTGTTGCTGTTGAAACACAAGTGAGAGCGCACCATGTCTTTGTCCCACATCAGTCCTACAGCCTAGAATAGGGAGGACAGTTTATTGCATTCTTTATTTGTTTATTTAGTGATGAATTACATAATAAATTTCCCCCCCAGACATTGAAGATTTGGCAAAACCTGCACTGCAAATTTAAAGTCTTCTTGCTTTTATAAATGGTTGCTTAATTGGCACTTGGGGGTAAAAGCTGGAGATTTTTACCCCAGCTTAGGCCATATTGGTAACCCTGTGGCTGTAGTCACTGGTGGTTTGTTTACCTGGTGCAGTGGTATGTGAACCTCCTGTAGAATTAGTTTCACAATGTCACTGACTGAATCACTCCTTAATGTGACAATGTCTCCAAGGGTTATCGAAACATCTAGAGAGATTTAAATCTCACATTAGCACGACAGTTCAAAACATTTTTACAGCTTCTTTTTAAAGAATTCTTAAAACAGCAAGAGATGGTATTCTCTTTATAAATATTCAAATAGAATATATGTTTTAAAGTTACCTTGTCCGGGCCAGTTCTGGACATACTGGATGATGTCAAAGCTTCCATCAAGCACTGGATTTACCTTGAAGATGAAGTCAGCAGAGTCAGGGAAGTTCTTTTGGATGAAATGCAAAAAGCTAAAGAAACAACAGGAAAATACAAAACTGTGAGTAAAACAGGCAGCCAATGAACCAATGCACATGGAGAGAAATTAATTATCAATGTCAATAAGAAATTATAGGCTTAAAAGAAGGCTAAATATAGTATTTGAAAGCATATACCAGAGCAGAGGTAGCTTGAATAAGCATTCAGACAACTACCATCTAAGAGACCTGTCTTTTTATACATAAACCTTCATATATTGTATCTGTAAAATCACGTTTCTATGCTTTTACATCAGTAAAATTATATTACCTCTTCATGTTTGTGAGTAGGGTTTGTGCGTTGTTCAGAATCTCTTCAAGAGAATTGGCAGAGAAGAGCTTGGGAAAGGCTAGAAGGCTTTCCCACACTGATGTCTCATTTTGCAGCTGATCAAAAAACATCACTGTCCCTCCTGCCAGCAATAATATCTCATCCGGATTGGTCACCATTAGCTCTGTTAGTACCTGAGAGCAAAGAAAACATCTGAGCTGCTATCCAAAACTGGTTAAAAGAGCCATTTCTCTATTAATTTCAAAATGGACTGAAAGAACAGATAATCATTTTTAGTTTTTGCACCATCACAAAATTAAAAGGTAACATGTGTACACTTAAGGCCAGATGGTTTAAATGACAAACTGGAACATACCTTGTTCAGTGTTTGAAGTGAGGCTTCTAACACAGTGTTGTTGGAGTTGCAGAAAGTTACCATAGCAAGGGTGACTGAATCGGGTGAGGTTTGGTTCATCCAAGGAAGTGTAACAGTACAAATAGCTTTCTTAAAAATGTTCACTGACTCCATAATTGCGTCCATGGTTTCCTGCAAGACCCAGGTTGGAATTTACAACAGTAAGTCCAACATCCATAAGAAAATATGTTTTCACTTACACCAATGTTAAACTTTGGATTAATATATTATAATCAAGTGGAACAAATTAAATTCTTAGAAACAGACAATTAGTTTTACATGTTTTCATACATTTCTACAGAGTTGGACTTGTTTACACTGGTTTGACTCAAGACCCAGCTTTAGTCATTCTACACTCTTTCAAGCCAATGAGAGAAGTTTTAGAGTCTCTGTTGTCATAAGCTTATCTATCCTCTAAAGAGTATGTACATTATATTTCTGCAGAAATACTGACAAGTCTGATATTTTCCTTTCATTACACTTGCGGACAACACTCACCTGATCGGGCAGAGAGGTGTTGAGGGGACCCATGAGAGGAACATTTGTATAGTTGGCTCTGTTAGATGAACCTTTAAAATATAAATCCACAGTTCAAGTAGAATGTCGAAAGTCAATACAATAATCTGAATACCAAATAATAAAGTCAAATTCCAAAGACTTCTACTTTCCTGTATAAGCAAATCTTAACCAATGGAGTCAGTAATTACCCTCATTATAACAAGAAAAAAAAACAGTACAACATAAGTGTATATAAAGTAATAACATACCAATAATGCTTTCCATGAACTTAACCAACTTAGCAGGGTCATTTTGAGTGTCGCTGGGGAAAGCCTGGCTGAAAAACTCCTTTCCTTGCATCAAACTTGCCAATGGAGATGTATTTGGTAAAGGAGCAGACCTGTGAAACAAATAATAAAATGAAATGACATCAGAGTTATAGAACAAAAAAATCAATCATTCCCATTCACAGGCACACGTGCAAAATGGCATTTCTTCAACATTTGTGGAATATTGACAAAGTCTTGCGCATATTTGCAATGGGAACGCTGCTATTGTCACCAGCTCTACATTAGCTAGTTAACACAGCCATTAAACAATCCCAAATCACAGAAAATCCATCACAAACATTTTGAAGAAGCAGAAGGACAATTTTTTTCATAAGTATTGCGCATTGACTATAAATGAAATTAAATGTGTCCCAAGGTGGGTAATCAATGAGCCATAAAACAAGAGTATACTAGTCTGTATTGTGCGTAATATTTGTTATTCAAATGTTAAACTGTAAATTTTTTCTAGTTTTCGCATGATTTTATATACTTAAATCTAAAAAAAATATAATGACAATCATTATTGATTATTTTATATTTATTGTCTTTTTGTTGTTGTTCAGTATATTTTTATTTATTATGGACCATGTTTGTGTCTGAATAAAAAGGATTGATTGATAATGATAAATAGCACTTTTTGTTTGCTTATAGAACAGTCTTTAAAGGGAAACTAAGGTCAGGCGTTTTATATAGCTAGACACAACTGAATGCAGACAACCTGAACGACAACACAAACCGGTTTTTCTATCAGCTATTCTCATTCCAACAAATGGCATGCTACTTGTTTTTCTGCTTTGTCAATCAAATAAAAAAAAAAAACATTATGTAAAAAAAGCAACTTAAAAAAATAAAACGGAAAAAAGAACAGAAGCAATAAGTAAAGAACTGTAGCCAGAGAAAAAGGATTAGAGACAGTTTATTCTATAAAAGATGAGTTTGCGGTGAGCACACAAAACGTATCTGTAAAGGTAAAATAATGTAACAGAGAGATTACCTTCGATCTCTTGATGATTTTGATGAAGTTGAGTGCACCAGGCGGGATGTGTTGTGACATCTGCTGTCTGTGTTGCAAAGAAGGGTCTGCAGGAAAGGGAAAAAGCCTGTGCTTGGTAGGTTCCTTGGTCCAACATAACCTAGAAGAGAGATAGAAAAATGTTATAGTTGGATGTAGATGTTTAGAAGCAAAACCTTTAACGAGTATATTAGTAACAAACACTAGAAGTTATTTTTCATGTTTCATTTTGAAAGAACATTTCATGAGAAACAATGTCATGGATAAAAAGTTTTAATCTATTGTGTCAGTGCTTTGTCACCTTTATTCCCCTCACTGCAAAACCAGCACCACCTTTTGTCAAGAAAACAATCTCAGCTTTAGTACAATGGAAAACAAAAGAAAATGACGTGTGACAACCATGAAGATCAAGTTACTGTCAACCAACCATCACCACTAGACTTATGGTATTATGCTCATAGTGTTTTCTCAGTGACAGTCATAGTGATTGTGTGAGACATTGTCAAACCCAGAGAAAACAAGTGACTGCTGAAAAACTTGATTTCCATGAAACGTCACAGCTTTTATCTGCTTTTTAGTGCCCAGTTTCACTGAGTAAATAATGTGTTGACACAAGAAGTTAATTGAAGAAAACGAAAAACTCCTGAAAGCCACATAAGAAGAACAAAAACTATGTATTCATAAATAGATATGAAAGCAATATTTGTATTTGTTCTTTTACAATGTAGATAGAACTTTACAATGTAGATAGAACTAAACAAATCACAAATTACATAACCTGTAAAGACACTTATTCAATAGGGTTACTGTAAGTTGCATTTTTGAGGGAAATTTATTTGATAAAATCCAACACCAAGAACAGACATGTCATCTTGAAAGGCGGCAATTTAAAATAAAAATAGACTAGAGGCAACAACAGGCTGAATAATTGTACGGTTTGCTAACGTTACATGACAAACAACGATCTGAGAACGTGCCTGGTATGTTAACATAACATATTAAGAGTTATTCAGATAACTATAGCATAAATAACATGCTAACAAGTT